>CM068346.1:1829738-2027238 GCA_034769755.1 Odontamblyopus lacepedii | reverse complement strand
AGTAGTACTAGTAGTAGTAGTTGTAGTAGTAGTACTTGTAGTAGTAGTTGTAGTAGTAGTACTAGTAGTAGTAGTTGTAGTAGTAGTAGTAGTAGTAGTTGTTGTAGTAGTAGTAGTAGTAGTAGTAGTTGTTGTTGTAGTAGTAGTACTAGTAGTAGTAGTTGTAATAGTAGTAGTAGTAGTAGTAGTAGTAGTAGTTGTAGTAGTAAAAGTAGTAGTAGTAGTAGTAGTAGTAGTACTGAGTAGTAATGATTATAATAAGTAGTAATGGTAATGATAGTTGTGATGAGTACTAGTAAGTAGTATTAAGTAGTACTAGTAGTATTAGTAGTAATAATTGTATGTTTAATAATAGTAGTGGTAGTGAATAGTAATAGTAATAGTAATAGTAATGATTTGTAATAGTACTAATCAGTAATGAATTGTAGTAGTTCGCCAATGATGGTTTGATTAAGTAATAATTATGTAGTAATAAGTAGTAATGTAATGTGGTGTGTTTAATAGTGGTAATAAGTAATAATAATGGTATAATGTAATGTAATAATAATAATAATAATGTGGTATGTAATAATAATAATAAATAAGTAATAATCAATAAATAGTAATAAGTAATAATGTAGTAATATTGGTTTAATAATAATAATAATAGTGGTGGTAGTGGTAATAATAATAATGTAATAATAATATAATAGTGTAAGTAGTAATGGCTATGTAGTGATAATAGTAAGTGGTAGTGATAAGTATGTTTAGTAGTAGTATCAAGTATTAGTAGTAGTGTAATAGTAGTTGTACTAGTAGTAGTAGTAATGTATAGTACTAATGGTAGTAGTTATAATAGTAATAATACTAAGTAGTAGTAGTTGTAGTAGTAATGGATTTGTTTAGTATAATAGTAGTAGTAAGTGGCCAGTAGTATGTTTAATAGTAAGTAGTAGTAGTAGTAGTGGTAGTAGTAGTATTATTAGTAAGTAGTAGTATTGATGATGATGGTAAGTTTAGTAGTAGTAATTAGTAGTAGTAGTAATTAATCAAGTATTACTATTAATGATGTAATAGTAGTAATTAGTAGTAGTAGTTTGTTTAAAGTAGTAGTAGTAATTAGTGGTAAGTAGTACATGTTTAGTAGTAGTAGTAGTAGTAGTAGTATTAGTGTATTGGTAGTAATAGTAGTAGTAGTGGTAATCCAGGTATGTAGTATGTTTAGTAGTAGTAGTAATGTAGTAGTAGTAGTAGTGTAATTAGTAGTTGTAGTATTAGTAGTAGTAGTAGTACTAGTAATGTAGTAGTTGCTAGTAGTACTAGTGGTGGTAGTTGTAGTATTAATTGGTTAGTTTGTTTAGTAGTAGTAGTAGTATTAGTGAGTAGTAGTATGTTTAGTAGTAGTAGTAGTGTGATGATTAGTAGTAGTGAAGTAGTAGTAGTAGTAGTAGTATTAGTATGTTTAGTAGTATGTAGTAGTGATGAGTAGTATGTTTAGTAGTAGTAGTATTAAGTAAGTAGTATTAGTAGTAGTAGTAGTAGTTTGTTTAGTAGTTCTAGTAGTAGTAGTATTTGTATGTTTAGTAGTAGTACTAGTAGTAGTAGTTGTAGTAGTAGTAGTACTAGTAGTAGTAGTTGTAGTAGTAGTTTGTTTAGTAGTAGTAGTAGTAGTAGTAGTAGTATGTTTAGTAGTAGTAGTAGTAGTAGTAGTAGTAGTGTAGTAGTAGTAGTAGTAGTAGTAGTAGTAGTAGTAGTATGTTTAGTAGTAGTAGTAGTAGTAGTAGTAGTAGTGTAGTAGTAGTAGTAGTAGTAGTAGTAGTAGTATTGCTATATTGTTATTAAGACATGTTTGCAGTTGTTATCATGGATGTAATAAACAAACTCAATACAAAGGCTGGAGGACACGATACGTTTACTTCTTTTTATTAATAATTATCAGTGACACACTGATTCCTTATAGTGGGTCATGTTGACCCGCGGGGGGGTAGTGTGAAGCTTATAGTGGGTCATGTTGACCCGCGGGGGGGTAGTGTGAAGCTTATAGTGGGTCATGTTGACCCGCGGGAGGGTAGTGTGAAACCTTATAGTGGGTCATGTTGACCAGCGGGAGTAGTGTGAAGCTTAGAGTGGGTCATGTTGACCCGCGGGAGGTAAGTGTGAAGCTTATAGTGGGTCATGTTGACCCGCGGGGGGGTAGTGTGAAGCTTATAGTGGGTCATGTTGACCCGCGGGGGGGTAGTGTGAAGCTTATAGTGGGTCATGTTGACCCGCGGGGGGGTAGTGTGAAGCTTATAGTGGGTCATGTTGACCCGCGGGAGGGTAGTGTGAAGCTTATAGTGGGTCATGTTGACCCGCGGGAGGGTAGTGTGAAGCTTATAGTGGGTCATGTTGACCCGCGGGAGGGTAGTGTGAAGCTTATAGTGGGTCATGTTGACCCGCGGGGGGGTAGTGTGAAGCTTATAGTGGGTCATGTTGACCCGCGGGAGGGTAGTGTGAAGCTTATAGTGGGTCATGTTGACCCGCGGGGGGGTAGTGTGAAGCTTATAGTGGGTCATGTTGACCCACGGGGGGGTAGTGTGAAGCTTATAGTGGGTCATGTTGACCCGTGGGAGGGTAGTGTGAAGCTTATAGTGGGTCATGTTGACCCGCGGGAGGGTAGTGTGAAGCTTATAGTGGGTCATGTTGACCCGCGGGGGGGTAGTGTGAAGCTTATAGTGGGTCATGTTGACCCACATGTTGTCTTTGTGTCTCAGTCAAAGGTCTCAGGTCAGTTGAACAGGAGGACTGGTCTGGGAGGGTCAGCAGATCCTGTGTCAGGGCAGTTTGAGGAGAAGAGCCAAAAGTGTCCCTCCCTCCTCCGTGTCCTGCAGCATCACAGCAGCCTCCAGGGGGCGCCAGGTGAACACAACAGGAAAGGCCTCACTCTCACTCCGCTCTGGTGTTTCTGTCGATGATGAAATGGTTCATTCCCTCAAAGTGTTTCCTCTGGAGGTTCTCCTGCCCCTTTTGCTGCTGCATATGGTGTAAAACGCCTGTAGCATCTCAAAAGTCCACAGCGCCTTAGAGGAAAAACTAACTTTAAGGGGCAGTTTGTGGAAGAAAGATGAGAAGAAAAACAAAACAAAAAACAGGAAGTATAATAGCAGTTAGTTCTAACATAGGCAATAGCTTTACCTACACAGAAGACACTTTTGGAGGACTTCTGTGACTTCTGTGTCAGTGCTAATTATAACTTTTGTTAAAATGTTAAACCTAATGAGAAAATTACATTTGTAGTAAAGACAATCTGATTATTTGTAGGGATTAATTATTTCAATCTTTGGAGTTATTTAAATATTTCTTAGACTAGAGTGATCAGGTTTTAATAAAACTGTGAAACTGTTCAGCACTTGACCCATTCATGACATGTGAGTCACTATAGTCACATTTTCTTTGTGTTTTGGTCATTTTCAAGCTGCTTTTCTGTATTTTACCTCAACAAATAACAGTTTGTTTACTGTTGGCAGGTATCACAATGGTCATAATAGAGACATCAGGGACATTTCTTGTATGAAACTGAGACAATTCACTGGTTTTGGATAAATCTGCTGGGACAGGGGACACAGGGCTCAAAACTGGGACTGTCCCATCTGGTCACCCTATATTAGACTCTGAAACTAGCATGAAACAGGTTCAAGATTAAACTTTTTTGTTTGTCATATGTAGGTTCAACACAAGGTCAACAATGCAATGAAATGCTTAGGATGAGAAGAAGCGTTTGACTCACTAAGATATTCAAGAAGTACTAATAGCTGCAATAAATATTACTGGTAAAAACTGTTTGCAAATACAAGGGAAAAAATGAAACAATATAGCAAAAATATAATAAAATATAATAAAATACAAAATACAGATATTATAAAATGTAATAAAATACAAAATACAGATATAATAAAATGTAATAAAATACAAAGGTGCAGGTAGGATTAAATAAGGTGTAACTAGAGTATTTCACAGATGAGGTCTGTATTGCACATAATGGTATTGCACATGGGTTGTGGAGCAGGTTATTGCACAGATAACAGTGACAGAGGTAATGACGTCCATGACACATTCATATAGTGTAGCAGCAGTAAGAGCATAATGTATCACAGACAGTAGTTTAGTGCAGTGTTATTGAGAGTTCAGCAGTCTGACAGCTTGGAGATAGTAACTGTTTCTGCGTGTTTTTGTGCATGCTGCAGGTTCCTGTATCATCTGCCGGAGGGCAGCAGACGGAAACGGCCTTGTGCTGGAGTGTGGTCTTAATGATGCTGCGTGCCTTACCCAGCATCACCCTGCAGAGGTAAATGTCCTGGATGGAGGGGAGGCTGCTGCCTGTGACGTCCTCTGCCGTACACATTACCCTCTGTAGTGCTTTACGGCTCTGGGCGGTGCAGGTCCCACACCACACTGTGATGCAGCCGTCAGCAGGCTCTCCATGGTGCACCTGTAGAAGTTTGTGAGGATGCTGGTGTTCATACTAAACTTCTTCAACTTCCTCAGGAAGTAGAGTCTTTGTAGCGTTTTCTTTACCACAGTGATGTGTACTTGAAGCTGCTGACCTGCTCCACTTCAGCATTGTTGATGTAGGTGGGGGGGTGCTGGTCTGCACGCTGTCTCCTGAAGTCCACGATCATTTCCTTAGTTTTACTGACGTTTAGAGAGAGGTTCTTTTCCTGACACCAGCTGGTCAGTGATTTCACCTCATCTCTGTAGGCGCTCTGGTCACTGTTGGTGATGAGGCCGAGGATGGTAGTGTCATCGGCAAACTTGAAGAAGATGTTGGAGCTGTGCCTGGCGGTCATAGGTGAACAGAACGTACAGAAGAGGGCTGAGAACACTCCTCTCGACGTGGAGGAGCAGCAGCTCTACCCCAAGCTCCTCCAGTGTGACCGAGCTCCTCACCCTTTCTCTAAGAGAGCACCCGGCCACTCTGCGGAGGAAACTCATTTCAACCGCTTGTATCTGCGATCTCGTCCTTTCGGTTATTACCCAGAGCTCATGACCATAGGTGAGGGGGGGAACGTAGACTGAGGTAAATCGAGAGCTTCGCCTTTCGGCTCAGCTCCTCTTCACCACAACAGTCCGATGCAGCGGCCGCATCACTGCCGACGCTGCACCGATCCACCTGTCAATCTCACGCTCCATCCTCCCCTCACTGTGAACAAGACCCCGAGATACTTGAACTCCTCCACTTGAGGCAGAGACTCCCCACCCACCCGGAGAGGGCAATCCACCTTTTTCCAGTCCAGAACCATGGCCTCGGATTTGGAACAGCTGATCCTCATCCCATCCGCTTCAAACCGCCCCAGTGCTGCAGGTCCTGGCTCGATGAAGCCAACAGGACGACATCATCCGCAAAAAGCAGAGCTGAGATCCTGTGGTCCCCAAACCGGAGCCCCTCTGGCCCCTGGCTGCACCTAGAAATTCTGTCTATAAATACAATGAACAGAACCGGTGACAAAGGGCAGCCCTGGCAGAGTCCAACATGCAACAAGTCTGACTTACTGCCGGCACCACAGCACCTGCTCCGGTCATACAGGGACCGGACAGCCCTTAGCAAAGGGCCCCGGACCCCATACTCCCAGAGCACCCCCCACAGGGCACCACGAGGGACACGGTCGAATGCCTTCTCCAGGTCCACAAAACACATGTGTGAAGGCACTAGACACAATCAAAGAGTCAAAATTCAGCATAATAAATGTCAAAGTTAGTCAAGCCATCAGAGATCTTAAAATATCGAGGACAAAGCATATTTTTGGAATGGACACACTTATGCTGAAGGCCCCACATTAACCAAACCCATAACAACCAACTTAAACCAATTTAAAGTAAGGTACAGTCTAACAGACCATCTTTAAAAACTTTTAAATTCTGCTTTTTTGCTGGTGTGTGCCCATTGTGTGCCATGTATATGAATAATACATATGCACATGGACATCTATAGCCTGTCCGTCCATGGGAGTGGATCCCTCCTTCACTGTAGTTCTCCCCGAGGTTTCTTCTTTTTCTCAGGACCCTGGGTTTTTTGGAGTTTTTCCTTGCTGAGAAGGAGGGTCTAAGGACAGGGGATGACTGGACAATGTTTCATTTGCTGCTTTACATGAATGTTGTTTATTCCTGTTCTGATATGTCTGTGTGTATGTTTTACTCATCCATATCTTGGAACGCCCTTAGAGGCTACTGTTGTTGCGATTTTGGGCGCTACAAAATAAATTGAATTGAATTGAATTGAATTGAATACACATGTAATATATATGTATGTAAAAATGCTGGTGGTGATCCTGTTTCCTGATAGATAGATAGATAGATAGATAGATAGATAGATAGATAGACCCTTTCCAAATCCTTTTTTTTTTAAATAAAAAAACAAGGAATTCTTGTACATTCTTATTACCTTGTTTGCTTTAAACTACTGAAATCTCTTTTTTAACATGTGCTGTGTCATTGCTATAAAAGAATTATTAACATGTCCATTGTTTTGAAGCAGCTGATGGACCCGAAGCGACACCACACTAAACTCTATGGAGCTAAACAGGGACATTTTTTCCATGGACGGTAAAAAACAAAACAAAAAACTAAAACATACCAAGTTTTTTAACCATTTTGCCGAATCTTGCAGTAGTATAAATAAAAGTAATAAAAATGACGGCAGGTGAAGACCGTTGGAGCAAATGCAAATGAACACAGAGGGGAGATAAAGAGAGTAAAAGTCATAAGCAAACGGCACTAGTCCGAGATGCAGTAGGTGTAATTGTAGTAGTACTAACAAAAGTTGTGGTAGCAGTATTAGAAGTACAGGAGGTAGTTAAATGGCATATGACTCTTTAACTTAGTAGTACTAGTGGAGATTAGTAAATGGTATAGATAATGGGATAAGAGTAATAGTAGTTGTAGTACTTTATGCAGTCTGTAGCCTATAAGTATTGTAGTACAAGTAGTAGTAGTAGCTGTAGTAGCAGTAGTAGTAGTAATACTAGTAGTAGTAGTAGTAGTAGTAATAGTAATAGTGGTAGTAGTAGTAGTAGTAGTAGTAGTAGTAGTAGTAGTAGTAGTGGCAGTAGTAGTAGTAGTAGTAGCAGTAGTAGTAGTAATAGTGGTAGTAGTAGTAGTAGTGGTGGCAGTAGTAGTAGTAGTAAGAGAAGTAGTATTAGTGGTGGCAGTAGTAGTAGTAGTAGTAGTAGTAGTAGTAGTAGTGGCAGTAGTAGTAGTAGTAGTAGTAGGTGTAGTAGTAGTAGTAGTAATGGTGGCAGTAGTAGTCGTCGTAGTAGTAGTAGTAGTAGTAGTGGCAGTAGTAGTAGTAGTAGTGGCAGTAGTAGTAGTAGTAGTAGTAGTAGTAGTAGTAGTGGTGGCAGTAGTAGTAGTAGTAGTAGTAGTAGTCATAGTAGTAGGAGTAGTAGTAGTAGTAATAGTAGGAGTAGTAGTAGTAGTAGTAGTAGTAATAGTAGGAGTAGTAGTAGTAGTAGTAGTAGTAATAGTAGGAGTAGTAGTAGTAGTAGTAGTAATAGTAGGAGTAGTAGTTGTAGTAGTAGTAGTAATAGTAGGAGTAGTAGGAGTAGTAGTAGTAGTAGTAGTAGTAGTAATAGTAGGAGTAGTAGTCGTAGTAGTAGTGACAGCAGAAGTAGTAGTAATAGTAGTATTAGAAGTGGTAGTAATTTCCATAGGAAATAATCCAGTACAGAATAAGTAAATGGCCCAGTGAAAACAGCCTGTGAACACAGACAAACTACAAGACTGAAGCACAAAGAAAGAGAAGAGTTCAAGTTTAGCCCAGCAGCAGGAGGAGGAATGCTCAGGAGGAGGAATGCTCAGGAGGAGGAATGCTCAGGAGGAGGAATGCTCAGGAGGAGGAATGCTCAGGAGGAGGAATGCTCAGGAGGAGAAGAGCAGTTCTCCAGTACTGTTTTAGACTCAAGACCAAAAAGAGACAAGAAAGAAAGAAGAAAACACAAGCCTGTAGTACCTGTACACCAGGAGCAGTGATAAAAGTAGCTGGCCTCCCCCTTACATCTGCCCAAATGTCTGTGCTGTCTACAGGACTCACTTTCACACCGAGAAAACAAAAGAATTTCAGACAAAGTTAAACTTCAAATTTTGTCGCCGTCTCCAGTTGAAGCTACGGTGCCACTATAACCTCAGTCACGCTGGGGTTCTGGACTTCTGGAGAACACCAGAATAAAACAGATATGTTCAAACCAAAATCTACTTTCACACCAAATATGTGCAATCAAACATTAAACACATTCTATAAAAATCTCCTGTAACCTGTGAGGAGAAACAGGCACTGGACTGGGTATCTACAAATGAAGAAATAGTGTTTTTACGAGCTGACAAAGGTGGAGGTGTGGTGGTGTGTGTGGTGGTGCGGGGAAGAGAACAGCACATGACAGAAGCAAAGACTCACCTGTCTGACAGTGAGTCCTATGTTCCTATGGTCAAACCCACTGCACCAGCTCAGAACTGAACTCCTCACTGACACATGCTAAAGAAGAGAACTGGATTACACAAGATGAGCGAGACTTTCTACTGTGGAAGAACCCACGTATTCCATCATTTTATACACATATGCTCCCAAAGTTCATACAAATATAGACAACCCACCAGGGAGGCCTGTAATGAATGGGAAGAGTCACTCACTGAACCTTTGTCTAAATACGTGGATTTTCATATTAAACCTGTTGTCGGTAGTTTGTTTTCCTTTATCCAAGACCGTGTGTTCAATAAGCTGAGTCAAAACAACGGAGCGGCATTTCCTGTGACTCTGGATGTAGAATCATTATAACACTGAGCATAAAGCTGGACTAATGACACTTGAACATTACCTAACAAGAGCTCCTCCAGCGGGGCAAAATACGCCCATACTTTGAATTATTGTATATAGAATTAAGTTAGAAGTTGTCAAACCTAGTTAAAGATGAATTGTTGGTGCAGTTTGGAAGTTTGACATTCCTAGGTGAGACGGTTGTGGAGTTAGAGCGCGGACAAGAAATTGTCCACAGACAGACGGACAGACAGACGGACGGATAATCAATAGGGAAATCTGGCTCTTGCAGTAGGAGTATGAGTATGACATCATCACATTCTAGAATCGGAATTCCACCAATCAGATCGCAGCAACAGAACTTAAAGACACTACAAAGCTTTGATGTGTCAAAGCTCAAAGAAGCAGAGAATGTGGGTTGTTCTCGCTTTCAGCAGCAGAACATTTGAGAAGAGAGTTCAGATCTTTCATGAAGACAAAGCTTCAAAGACTTCAAAGCTTTGAAGTGTCCACAGACGGACGGACAGACGGACGGACAGCGCCATACCATAATACGTCCCGTTTTATCACGGGCGTATAAAAAAGAGACCTCCAAAGACAATACCCCCTGCTGGAATTGTATATATACGGACAGAATGGACATTGAGAAATAACCCGGGATGTAACGATATCCAAATCTCCTGGTACGATATTATCACAATGTCCATCTCACGGTACGATATTTATTGAGATATTTTGGAGAGGCTAATATAACTGTAGATAGGTTGTTGTTGTTTTTTTTTTACTTTAAATTCGGTGCGTTTCATTACTGTCATAAAAAACATATTTCTTAATGTTGTCTGCACTGAAGTGAATCATGGGATATGTAGTTCCTTATGTTTATTCGCTGCTGCTACTTTAAAACAATGCGTATAAGCAAAGGAACTTGTAATTCGATATATTGTGAGACTTTTGGCGATACGATGTGGCGGTATTTCGGTTATTGTTACATCCTTTGAAATAATAACTCTACAATAACTCTAGAAACAACCAAACGGCACAGCGACGGCACAGCGACGGCACAGCGACGGCACAGCGACGGCACAGCGACGGCACAGCGACGGCACAGCGACGGCACAGCGACGGCACAGCGACGGCACAGCAACGGGAGCGCGGTTTGAACCCAATGACGTAAAACCTGTGTTTTCAAATCTTAACACACTTCAGGATCAAATATTGCGGTCGGCCTATTGATAATGTTCTGTTATTGTGGATTGAGTCTGAATAATTTTGAATTATACAAATGTCAATATCAAACTCAGCCTGGACTATTCCTTATCAGAAATACAGTTCCTTGATTTAAATATTTCTAAAGGCCTTGATGGGGATTTGCACAGCCTATGAATACGTGCAGGGATATACGTAGTAGTAGTTGTCAGTCCGTAGTAAAAGTGGCAGCAGATAGGTGAAGCCAGTTAGACTGAACGCAAATGAACATATAGGGGAGATAAAAAATAAAGGTGATAGGCAAAAGGCACTGGTCTGAGGTGTTGTTTACGTTATAGTAGTATTATAAGTAGCAGTAGTAGTAGTAGAAGTGGTAATAGTAGAAGTACAGGAAATTAGTAAATGGTAGAGCAGCTCTTTTAAATAAATAAGGTTGGAAAACTGTGTGGGTGCAAGGGGAACTGTCCCAGACTTGTTCCAGTCCTACGTGTCCGGGCGTTTCCTCAGCCCCTCTCCACTGTGGAGTCCCCCAGGGTTTTATTCTCATACCTGTTCTTTTTACAGTGTACCATCATCCTCTTGGACAGCTGCTGAAAATGCACAGTACCCTGCGTGATTGTAATACTCAGATCTACCTGCCTTTAAACAAGAACCGCTCCCCTGACAGCCCTACCCGAGTGCCTCAGTGACAACAAGGTTTGGTTGGCTCAAAACGTCTTGAATGTCAGTGAGAAAAAAGCTGAGGTGTCAGTGTTTTGGCCCAGAGTCGGCACCAGCTCCTCTGTGGACCTGGGCCCCCCGAGTCAGTCCTCTAAACCCACAGCCTCAGATTTTAAACTTGACAAACAGATCAACGCGGCCCTGAAATACATTTTTATCATCAACTCGTTTTAACAAAAAATCGTTTTCAGACTTTGATGCTTTCATTTTGTTACGTCTGGACTACTGCAGTGCACTTTACACTGGGATGAACAGTCACTTGCTGTTAGGTCAGGACTCTGCTGCACGACTTTTAACACGGAGCAAAAAATACAAGCACATAACTCCAGTTTTTGTGTCTTTACACTGACTTCCTGTTAATTGAATCGATTTTAAGATTTTATTGTTTGTTTTGTAGTTTAAGATCCCCAAATCAAAGACTTACCCTAAAGTAGCCGTGTTTCCCCAGATGCTTCACAGGAGGGAGATGCTCAGAAATGATTTAACAACAACTCTAATAAATGTAAATATGATTTATTTTACAGATAATAGAGTCAGCCAATTTACAGACAATTTGAGTCTGGATCCCCTTGAAAGCCCAATGCAGGAAGACCCAGAACAAAGGGTGAAGGTTACATTTATAGTTCCTTAGGACATCCCACTTTTACATCTGGAATTTCTCAAACAAAGGCTTTAACACAACCCCCAACCATATAAGATCTAACATGCTTAGTTATCACCAGGTGTCCCCTGTACTTTTACCCTCTTAGGCTCCAGAACAATCGTCTAGAGACCTCAAGCTGTTTTACACAGACCAATCCTACATTTACAACCCAACCATTTGTCCCACCAATTGTCCTTAGGGGGCACACCCTCCTAACCTCTGACCCCTTACTGCTCCAAACTAGTGATCCCACAGATAAGGGAATAACCATCAAAAGAAAGGAAAATAAAGTATAATCAGCAGTATACCAGATACCACAGTTTCTAAAGCTTTGAATGGACTCGCTTCTTATTATAGGTCCATGGTTCACACTGAAGTCACACGCGGTGCCTGGAGCAGCACAGTTGGTACATAAACCAGAGAATAAAATATTTTAATTAAAATAGGTACCGTTTTTTGATTGGTGTTATTTGAAATAAACTTGAAATTAAACATTCAAAATGGAGGTTGAAATCTGTATTTTTGTTTGATAGTAAAATGGAAAAATGAAATAAGAAACTAAATAAAGAGTCACGATTCAACATTTTGTCAAACTCTGACTTTATTTCCTTCTGTTTCAATCACCCTCACAGTCTCACATTGTCACAGTCAAAAAAACTCCAGTCCAGAGACGTGTACACAAGGTTTCACAGTATCTGAAGTACTATTTGAGAAGTACTGCATCTTGTAGTACTTTGAGATGAACCAGGGCCGTGAATACTACGAATGAAGCCAGAAGTACACACAGGATCCATGTTCCTCTGAGGAGAGAGAGGGGAGTACATTACACACAGGAAGGAGTCATTTGTAGTAGTAGCTGTAATAGCAGTAGAATCAGTATTTGTTTGTGTAGTAATAGCAGTACAAACACATCCACAACCTCTCCTTCTACTACTGACACTACTGCAATAAGCACTAATACCAGCTACAACAATTACTACAACAGTAACTGCTACTACTACTACAACAACTACTACTACAACAGTAACTGCTACTACTACAACAACAACTACTACTACAATAGCAACTACTACTACTACTACAACAACAACTACTACTACAACAGCAACTACTACTACTACTACAACAACAACTACTACTACAACAACAACTACTACTACTACTACAACAGCAACTACTACTACAGCAACTACTACTACTACTACAACAACTACTACTACAACAGTAACTGCTACTACTACAACAACAACAACTACTACTACAACAGCAACTACTACTACTACTACAACAACAACTACTACTACAACAACAACTACTACTACTACTACAACAGCAACTACTACTACAACAACAACTACTACTACTACTTCAACAACAACTACTACAACAGTAACTGCTACTACTACAACAACAACAACTACTACTACTACAGCAACTACTACTACTACTTCAACAACAACTACTACTACTACAACAACTACTACAACAGCAACTACTACTACTACTTCAACAACAACTACTACAACAACAACTACTACTACTACTTCAACAACAACTACTACTACTACAACAGTAACTGCTACTACTGCTACAACAACAACTACTACAACAGCAACTACTACTACTACAACAGCAACTACTACAACAGCAACTACTACTACTACTACAACAACTACTACTACTACAACAACAACTACTACAACAGCAACTACTACTACTACTTCAACAACAACTACTACTACTACAACAACTACTACAACAGCAACTACTACTACTACTTCAACAACAACTACTACAACAGCAACTACTACTACTACTTCAACAACAACTACTACTACTACAACAGTAACTGCTACTACTGCTACAACAACAACTACTACAACAGCAACTACTACTACTACTACAACAGCAACTACTACAACAGCAACTACTACTACTACTACAACAACAACTACTACAACAGCAACTACTACTACTACTTCAACAACAACTACTACTACTACAACAACTACTACAACAGCAACTACTACTACTACTTCAACAACAACTACTACAACAGCAACTACTACTACTACTTCAACAACAACTACTACTACTACAACAGTAACTGCTACTACTGCTACAACAACAACTACTACAACAGTAACTGCTACTACTACTACAACAGCAACTACTACAACAGCAACTACTACTACTACTACAACAACTACTACTACTACAACAACAACTACTACAACAGCAACTACTACTACTACTTCAACAACAACTACTACTACTACAACAGTAACTGCTACTACTGCTACAACAACAACTACTACAACAGCAACTACTACTACTACAACAACTACTACAACAGCAACTACTACTACTACTACAACAACTACTACTACTACAACAACAACTACTACAACAGCAACTACTACTACTTCAACAACAACTACTACTACTACAACAGCAACTACTACAACAGCAACTACTACTACTACTACAACAACTACTACTACTACAACAACAACTACTACAACAGCAACTACTACTACTACTTCAACAACAACTACTACTACTACAACAGTAACTGCTACTACTGCTACAACAACAACTACTACAACAGCAACTACTACTACTACAACAACAACTACTACAACAGCAACTACTACAACAGCAACTACTACTACTACTACTACAACTACTACTACTACAACAACAACTACTACAACAGCAACTACTACTACTACTTCAACAACAACTACTACAACAGTAACTGCTACTACTACAACAACAACAACTACTACTACTACAGCAACTACTACTACTACTTCAACAACAACTACTACTACTACAACAGTAACTGCTACTACTGCTACAACAACAACTACTACAACAGCAACTACTACAACAGCAACTACTACTACTACTACAACAACTACTACTACAACAGCAACTACTACTACTACTACAACAACTACTACTACTACAACAACTACTACTACAACAGCAACTACTACAACAGCAACTACTACTACTACTACAACAACTACTACTACTACAACAACAACTACTACAACAGCAACTACTACTACTACTACTACAACTACTACTACTACTACTACAACAACTACTACTACAACAGCAACTACTACTACTACAACAACTACTACTACAACTACAGCAACTACTACTACTACTTCAACAACAACTACTACTACTACAACAGTAACTGCTACTACTACTACAACAACAACTACTACTACAGCAACTACTACTACAACAGCAACTACTACTACTACAACAGCAACTACTACTACTACTACAACAACAACTACTACTACAACAACAACTACTACTACTACTACTACTACAGCAACTACTACTACTACTACAACAACAACTACTACTACTGCAACAACATCTACTACTACTACTACCACTACTTCTACTACTACTGCTACTGCTACTGCTAAACCTGAAACAAAATTTGGACTAGACCAGGACTAAACCAGGACTATAACAGGACCACACCAAGTCTACATAAGGACCTAACCAGGTTCAAAGTACTACTACTTCTACTATTACTAATTCTACTGCCCATTACTACAATCACTACTACAACTATTTACCAGTATATTACTATGACTATTAATTTACCTTTTAGGACTGGTCTTCAGAATATCCAGATTAATGCTCGGAGGGTTCAGAAAAAGAAGAGTAGATGTCATTGTCACAGTAGTAGTAGTAGTAGTAGTAGTAGTAGTAGTAGTTGTAGTCAGTAGTGAAAGTGACAGCAGGGAGGTGAAGACAGTTAGACCAAATGCAAATATAAGAGACAGGTGTCAAATAAGACACAGTTATGTAAATGTTTATGACTTCTGCAAAGACATTTACATCATTGTCTTATGTGACACATGTCTTTTACTATTATTTTGTCTTATTTAGAATTTATTATTACCACTTATATTTTTTCTCTTTAGAATTTTATGATATTGTGATGAGTGAGCGTCTGTGTCCAAATCATTTCCCCTGTGGGTCAATAAAGTTTGTCTCAGTCTAAGTCTATATAGGGGAGATAAAGAGTGGGATGATGTGATAATGGCACTACACTGAAATGTGTATATATATATATATATATATATATATATATATATATATAACTTCAGCATAGAAGGAGATAGAACCAAGATTCCAAATGTATTTTGTACAGGTCCCAAAGCCCTACTTAAACAGCAAAAATAACATTGACATTTTTTGTAGTTTTTCCACAACTTCACTTATATACTACACTAATACTACACATATACTGCACATATACTGCACATATACTGCACATATACTGCACGTATACCACACTAATACTACACACATACTACACGTATACTGCACATATACTACACTAATACTACACATATACTGCACATATACTGCACATATACTACACATATACTACACGTATACTACACATATACTGCACATATACTGCACATATACTGCACATATACTGCACATATACTGCACATATACTACACTAATACTACACATATACTGCACATATACTACACATATACTGCACATATACTACACATATACTGCACATATACTGCACATATACTGCACATATACTGCACATATACTGCACATATACTACACTAATACTACACATATACTGCACATATACTGCACATATACTACACATATACTACACGTATACTACACATATACTGCACATATACTGCACATATACTGCACATATACTGCACATATACTACACTAATACTACACATATACTACACATATACTGCACATATACTACACTAATACTACACATATACTGCACATATACTGCACATATACTACACGTATACTGCACATATACTGCACATATATTGCACATATACTGCACATATATTGCACATATACTACACATATACTACACTAATACTGCACATATACTGCACATATACTGCACATATACTGCACATATACTACACGTATACTGCACATATACCGCACATATATTGCACATATATTGCACATATATTGCACATATACTACACATATACCACACTAATACTACACATATACTCCACATATACTACACATATACTGCACATATACTACACATATACTGCACATATACTGCAAATATATTGCACATATATTGCACATATACTACACATATACCACACTAATACTACACATATACTCCACATATACTACACATATAATGCACATATACTACACATATACTACACTAATCCTACACATATACTGCACATATACTGCACATATACTGCACATATACTGCACATATACTGCACATATACTGCACATATACTACACATATACTACACATATACTGCACATATACTGCACATATACTGCACATATACTACACACATACTACAAATATACTATATACTGCACATATACTGCACATATACTGCACATATACTGCACATATACTGCACATATACTGCACATATACTACACATATACTACACATATACTGCACATATACTGCACATATACTGCACATATACTACACACATACTACATATATACTGCACATATACTACACATATACTGCACATGTACTGCACATATGCTGCACATATACTACACTAATACTACACATATACTACACTAATACTACACATATACTACACGTATACTGCACATATACTACACATATACTCCACATATACTGCACATATACTGCACATATGCTGCACATATACTACACTAATACTACACATATACTACACTAATACTACACATATACTGCACATATACTGCACATATACTACACATATACTGCACATATACTGCACATATACTGCACATATATTGCACATATACTACACATATATACTGCACATACACTACACATATACTGCACATATACTACACATAGACTGCACAAATACTGCATATATACTACACATATACTGCACATATGCTACACATATACTACACATATACAGCACATATACTGCACATATACTACACTAATACTGCACATATACTGCACATATGCTGCACATATACTACACTAATACTACACATATACTACACTAATAATACACATATACTGCACATATACTGCACATATACTACACATATACTGCACATATACTGCACATATACTGCACATATACTGCACATATACTACACATATACTACACATATACTGCACATATACTGCACATATACTGCACATATACTACACACATACTACATATATACTTCACGTATACTACACATATACTGCACATGTACTACACTAATACTACACTAATACTGCACATATACTGCACATATACTACACATATACTACACATATACTGCACATATGCTGCACATATATTGCACATATACTACACTAATACTACACATATACTACACGTATACTGCACATATACTGCACATATACTACACATATACTACACATATACTGCACATATGCTGCACATATGCTGCACATATACTACACATATACTCCACATATACTGCAGATATACTGCACATATACTACACTAATCCTACACATATACTGCACATATACTGCAAATATACTGCACATATACTGCACATATACTACACATATACTGCACATATACTACACATATACTGCACATGTACTACACTAATACTGCACATATACTTCACATATACTGCACATATACTACACATATACTACACATATACTGCACATATACTGCACATATACTGCACATATACTACACATATACTTCACTAATACTACACATATACTAACACATATACTCCACATATACTACACACATACTACATATATATTGCACATATACTACACTAATACTACACATATACTACACATATACTCCACATATACTGCAGATATACTGCACATATACTACACTAATCCTACACATATACTGCACATATACTGCAAATATACTGCACATATACTGCACATATGCTGCACATATACTACACTAATACTACACATATACTACACTAATACTGCACATATACTACACTAATCCTACACATATACTGCACATATACTGCAAATATACTGCACATATACTGCACATATGCTGCACATATGCTGCACATATACTACACTAATACTACACATATACTACACTAATACTGCACATATACTGCACATACAGTATACTACACATATACTGCACATATACTGCACATATACTACACACATACTACATATATACTGCACATATACTACACATATACTGCACATGTACTACACTAATACTGCACATATACTGCACATACAGTATACTACACATATACTACACATATACTACACTAATACTGCACATATACTGCACATATACTGCACATATACTGCACATATACTACACACATACTACATATATATTGCACATGTACTACACTAATACTGCACATATACTGCACATATACTGCACATATACTGCACATATACTACACATATACTGCACATATACTGCACATATACTGCACATATACTGCACATATACTGCACATATACTACACTAATGCTACACATATACTACACATATACTACACATATACTGCACATATACTACACATATACTACACTAATACTGCACATATACTGCACATATACTACACACATACTACATATATATTGCACAAATACTACACTAATACTACACATATACTACACATATACTCCACATATACTGCAGATATACTGCGCATATACTACACATATGCTGCACATATACTACACTAATACTACACATATACTACACTAATACTGCACATATACTACACTAATACTACACATATACTACACATATACTACACTAATACTGCACATATACTGCACGTATACTGCACATATACTACACACATACTACATATATACTGCACATGTACTACACTAATACTGCACATATACTACACATATACTACACATATACTACACTAATACTACACATATACTACACATATACTGCACATATACTACACGTATACTACACTAATACTACACATATACTACACATATACTACACATATACTACACATATACTACACTAATACTACACATATACTACACTAATACTACACATATACTGCACATATACTGCACATATACCACACATATACTGCACATATACTACACGTATACTGCACATATACTACACATATACTGCACATATACTACACATATACTACACATATACTGCACATATGCTGCACATATACTACACTAATACTACACATATACTACACATATACAACACATATACTGCACATATACTACACATATACAACACATATACTGCACATATACTACACATATACTACACATATACTACACATATACAACACATATACTGCACATATACTACACATATACAACACATATACTGCACATATACTACACATATACTACACATATACTACACATATACTGCACATATACTAGACATATACTACACATATACTACATATATACTGCACATGTACTACACTAATACTGCACATATACTACACATATACTACACTAATACTACACTAATACTGCACATACACTACACATATTCTACACATATACTGCACATATACTACACTAATACTGCACATATACTGCACATATATTGCACTTATACTACACTAATACTACACATATACTGCACATATACTGCACATATACTACACATATACTGGACATATACTACACATATACTGCACATATACTACACATATACTACACATATACTACACATATACTACACATATACTACACATATACTGCACATATACTACACATATACTGCACATATACTGCACATATACTGCACATATACTGCACATATACTACATATACTACATATACTGCATATACTGCACATATACTACTCATATACTACACATATATTACACATATACTGCTACATATACTGCACATATACTACAATATACTGCACATATACACAATACTAAATAATACTATATATATACATATATACACATATATTACACATGTATACTGCACATATATACACATATATTATATATACACATATACTCTACATATACTACATATATTACTTACATATATTATATACTGGTACATATACTACACATATACTACATATACTCTTATATACTATATACATATACTGCACATATACTATATGTACTGCACATATACTACACATATACTACACATATACTACATATACTACACATATACTGCACATATACTACATATACTACATACATGTATATTGCACATATATTGCACATATACTATATATACTACACATATACTACATATACTCACATATATTTATACATATACTGCACATATATTGCACATATATTGCACATATACTGCACATATACTGCACATATACTACACATATACTGCACATGTACTGCACATATATTGCACATATACTGCACATATACTGCGCATATACTACACATATACTGCACATGTACTGCACATATATTGCACATATATTGCACATATACTACACATATACTACACTAATACTACACATATACTACACGTATACTGCACATATACTGCACATATACTACACATATACTGCACATATACTGCACACGTACTGCACATATACTACACATATACTACACATATACTACACTAATACTACACATATACTACACATATATATATACTGCACATATACTACACTAATACTACACATATACTGCACATATACTACACTATATACACATGTACATATACTGCACATATACTACACATATACTACATATACTAATATACTACATATATTACACATACTACATATACTGCACATATACTGCACATATACTACACATATACTGCACATATACTGCACATATACTACACATATATATACTACACATATATTGCACATATACTACACATATACTGCACATATACTACACATATACTGCACATATATTGCACATATATTGCACATATACTACACATATACTGCACATATACTACACATATATTGCACATATATTGCACATATACTACACATATACTGCACATATACTACACATATATTGCACATATATTGCACATATACTGCACATATATTGCACATATACAGCACATATATACTACAGTAATACTACACATATACTACACTAATACTGCACATATACTGCACATATACTGTACATATACTACACATATACCACACATATAATGCACACATGCTGCACATATATTGCACATATATTACACTGCACATATACTGCACATATACTGCACATATACTACACATATACTACAGATATACTACACATATACTGCATATATACGACACTGCACATATACTGCACATATACTGCACATATACTACACATATACTACACATATACTACACATATACTGCACATATACTACATATATACTGCACATATACTACACATATACTGCACATATACTACACATATACTACTACATATACTATACTACACATATACTGCACATATACTACACATACTACATATAACATATACTACACATATACACATATACTACATATACTACACATATATACTGTATACTACACTATATACTGCACATATACTACACATATATATACATATACTACACATATACTACATATACTACACATATACTGCACATATACTGCACATATACTGCACATATACTACAGATATGATATACTACACATATATATATACTACATATACTGCACATATACTACACATATACATATACTACAATAATACTACACATATACTACACATATACTGCACATATACTCCACATATACTGCACATATACTACACATATACTACACATATACTGCACATATACTGCACATATACTGCACATATACTACACTAATACTGCACATATACTGCACATATACTGCACATATACTACACATATACTACACTAATACTACACATATACTGCACATATACTACACATATACTACACTAATACTACACATATACTACATATATACTGCACATATACTGCACATATACTACAATAATACTACACATATACTACACATATACTACACTAATACTACACATATACTGCACATATACTACACTAATGCTGCACATATACTGCACATATACTGCACATATACTACACATATACTACACATATACTACACTAATACTACACATATACTGCACATATACTGCACATATACTGCACATATACTACAATAATACTACACATACTACACATATACTGCACATATACTACACATATACTACAATAATACTACACATACTACACATATACTCCACATATACTACACATATACTGCACATATAATACACATATGCTGCACATATACTACACTAATACTACACTAATACTGCACATATACTACACATATATTACACTAATACTACACATATACTACACATATACTACACTAATACTGCACATATACTACACATATACTACACATATACTACACATATACTGCACATATACTACACATATACTGCACATATACTACACATATACTACACTAATACTACACATATACTACACTAATACTACACATATACTACACATATACTACACTAATACTGCACATATACTGCACATATACTGCACATATACTACACACATACTACATATATACTGCACATGTACTACACTAATACTGCACATATACTACACATATACTACACTAATACTACACTAATACTGCACATATGCTGCACATATACTACACTAATACTACACATATACTACACTAATACTACACATATACTACACATATACTGCACATATACTACACTAATACTACACATATACTGCACATATACTGCACATATACCACACATATACTGCACATATACTACACGTATACTGCACATATACTACACATATACTGCACATATACTACACATATACTACACATATACTGCACATATGCTGCACATATACTACACTAATACTACACATATACTACACTAATACTACACATATACTGCACATATACTGCACATATACCACACATATACTGCACATATACTGCACATATACTACACATATACTACACATATACTGCACATATACTACACATATACTGCACATATACTACACATATACTACACATATACTACACATATACTACACATATACTGCACATATACTACACATATACTACACATATACTGCACATATACTGCACATATACTACACACATACTGCACTTATACTACACATATACTACACATATACTGCACATATACTGCACATATACTACACACATACTGCACACATACTGCACATATACTGCACATATACTACACACATACTGCACATATACTGCACATATACTGCACATATACTGCACATATACTACACACATACTGCACATATACTGCACATATGCTGCACATATACTACACACATACTGCACATATACTGCACATATACTGCACATATACTGCACATATACTACACACATACTACACATATACTGCACATATACTGCACATATACTACACACATACTGCACATATACTGCACATATGCTGCACATATACTACACTAATACTACACATATACTACACTAATACTACACATATACTGCACATATACTGCACATATACTACACATATACTGGACATATACTACACATATACTGCACATATACTGCACTAATACTACACATATACTACACATATACTGCACATATACTGCACATATACGACACTGCACATATACTGCACATATACTACACATATACTGCACATATACTACACATATACTGCACATATACTGCACATATACTGCACATATACTACACATATTCTACACACATACTGCACATATACTACACACATACTACACACATACTGCACATATACTGCACATATACTACACATATACTGCACATATACTGCACATATACTGCACATATACTACACATATTCTACACACATACTGCACATATACTGCACACATACTACACACATACTGCACATATACTGCACATATACTACACATATACTGCACATATACTACACATATACTACACATATACTACACATATACTACACATATACTGCACATATACTGCACATATACTACACATATACTGCACATATACTACACATATACTACACATATACTGCACATATACTACACTAATACTGCACATATACTGCACATATACTGCACATATACTACACATATACTACACATATACTACACTAATACTACACATATACTGCACATATACTGCACATATACTGCACATATACTACAATAATACTACACATACTACACATATACTGCACATATACTACACATATACTACACATATACTACAATAATACTACACATACTACACTAATACTACACATATACTACAGATATACTACACATATACTGCACATATACTACACATATACCGCACATATACCGCACATATACTGCACATATACTGCACATATAATACACATATACTACAATAATACTACACATACTACACATATACTGCACATATACTACACATATACTACACATATACTACAATAATACTACACATACTACACTAATACTACACATATACTACAGATATACTACACATATACTGCACATATACCACACATATACTGCACATATACTGCACATATACTACACATATACCGCACATATACCGCACATATACTGCACATATACTGCACATATACTACACATATACTACAATAATACTACACATATACTACACATATACTACACATATACTGCACATATACTACACATATACTGCACATATACTACACATATACTGCACATATACTACACTAATACTACACATATACTGCACATATACTACACTAATACTGCACATATACTGCACATATACTGCACATATACTACACATATACTACACATATACTACACTAATACTACACATATACTGCACATATACTGCACATATACTGCACATATACTACACATATACTGCACATATACTGCACATATACTGCACATATACTTCAATAATACTACACATACTACACATCTACTGCACATATACTACACATATACTACAATAATACTACACATACTACACATATACTGCACATATACTACACTAACACTACACATACTACACATATACTGCACATATACTACACATATACTACACATATACTACAATAATACTACACATACTACACTAATACTACACATATACTACAGATATACTACACATATACTGCACATATACCACACATATACTGCACATATACTGCACATATACTGCACATATACTACACATATACCGCACATATACTGCACATATACTGCACATATACTACACATATACTACAATAATACTACACATATACTGCACATATACTGCACATATACTACACATATACCGCACATATACTGCACATATACTACACATATACTACACATATACTACACATATACTACACATATACTACACATATACTACACTAATCCTACACATATACTACACATATACTACACATATACTGCACATATACTACACATATACTACACTAATACTAGAATCACTACAGGGACTGAATAAAAGATGGAAAAACACTTTTGTCACATGGACATTACTGAAAGTTTTTCTGAGTGTTTATCAGAGTCTCCTGGTTCTTCTGCTGTAGTAGTAGTAGTAGTATTTGCAGTAGTATTTGCAGTATTTGCAGTATGCAGAGCTTCTGCCCTCTGGACGACGCTGTAGAGCTGTCAGACATAAAACTAACAGGTTTAAAAATTCATTTATTCCCACGGCTATCACTCTGTTGAACAAAGGGCGATAGCACCTGTCTGTTGAGCTGTGCTTTGCTACCTTGTTGTGTTGTATGTCTTGTATTGTTTGTATTATTTCCTGCGTTCCAACCCAAGACAAATTTCCCTGTGGGACAATAAAGTAATTCTGATTCTGATTCTGATTTGTAGTAGTATTTGCAGTATTTGTACTCGTGTTTCTCACCAGAGTCTCCTGGTTCTTCTGCTGTAGTAGTAGTAGTAGTATTTGCAGTATTTGTAGTAGTATTTGCAGTATTTGTACTCGTGTTTCTCACCAGAGTCTCCTGGTTCTTCTGCTGTAGTAGTAGTAGTAGTATTTGCAGTATTTGTAGTAGTATTTGCAGTATTTGTGCTCGTGTTTCTCACCAGAGTCTCCTGGTTCTTCTGCTGTAGTAGTAGTAGTAGTATTTGCAGTATTTGTAGTAGTATTTGCAGTATTTGTGCTCGTGTTTCTCACCAGAGTCTCCTGGTTCTTCTGCTGATCCGCCGCCTGTTTGGCGAGTTCGGCTTTGGCGTCAGTCCGTGTATCATTCGTTCATTCGTTTTTCAATATAAAACCAAAAATAAGAAAACGAAAAAAACAAAAGTTTTTTTTCATTATTTGTCTCCAAAACCAAAATGAAAAAACGGATAACGATTCGTTTTTTCAGTTTTCGATTTTGTTTTTAAATGAAAAATGGAAAAAACAGATAACGGCCGTTTCCCGTTTTGTCCAAATTTGATCCATGAGCGAGTTGCATAAACCGGAAGTGAAGCTTTACTGGGAGCAATGCGCGAGGAGCCACTATGAAAAACGAATGAACGAATGATACACGGATTTGACTGCTGAAATTAAAGCAATGACTGATTTATCTCATACAAGTAAATGGAAATGGTTAAAATTTAATGTGAGAAAAATTTGTATTGAGGAAGGTAAAGCATTAGCAAGGATGTGAAAACAAAACCAGGTTGAATTAATTTTTAAAATAAATCAGTTGAGCAATTTTCCAAACTTAAGTGATGATGAGGCACTTGAGTTAAATCAGATGCGATGTGATTTGGATAACCTATATACAGACAAAGCTAAACGGGCCTTTATTCGTTCAAAAGCTAAATGGATTGAAGATGGGGAAAAAAATTCTTCGTATTTTTTTAATTTGGAAAAGAATAGACAAAGAAAGAAAAATATTAATAAATTGAGAATTAATGACATCATAATTGAAGAAGCTACAACTATTAATAATTATATCACCAATTTTTACAAAAATCTATTTACAAGTAAGTTTTCTTTTAGTGATTCTACATCTTTTTGTTTTATAACATTAAGGGTAAAACTCCAGTAGTAAATAAACACTTTAAAGATCTATGTGATTTAGAAATTACTTTGAGTGAGCTCAACAAAGCTGTGACCCAGATGGCAGATGGTAAATCTCCAAGTCTGGATGGGATCACAATAGAGTTTTACAAATATTTCTGGAATGATCTTAATGAATTGCTATTAAATGCCTTTAAGGAATGCATTGACAAACAAATGTTATCTCCCACTATGAAAAGAGGTATAATTTTACTATTACCTAAACCCAATAAGGACATGCTATGTCTTGACAATTGGAGGCCTTGACAATTGTTGTGACTATAAGTTGATCGCCCAGGTATTTGCTAGTAGACTTAAAAATGGAATAAGTGAATTAATTGATGAGACTCAATCAGCTTTCATAAAAGGACGACATATTAATCACCACACTCGACTGATATTAGATATCTTAGATTATAATTATGCCGTTCCAGATGAAAGCCTGATTTTGTTCCTTGAGTTTTTTAAGGCATTTGATTCGCTGGAGCATTTTTTTCTATTTAAGACTATAGAAACATTCGGTTTTGGAACAAAATTCTGTAATATTGTGAAAATGCTTTATTGAGACATTAGTAGTAGTATAGCACTAAATCTAGGTTTTTCAAACAGCTTTTCTGTTAATCGAGGTATCCGTCAAGGCTGCCCAATTAGCCCAGTTTTGTTTATTTTGGCAGCAGAACTTTTAGCTTTACAATTAAAACACTCTGATATTGAAGGTATTAACATTTTTGACAAAAACTTCATTATTAGTCAGTTTGCTGATGATACAGCGTTATTTCTGAAAAACAAAAACATGGTGTCCCTGACCATCGAAAAAATTGTAATTTTTTCAAAAGCCTCTGATTTGACCCTCAATCTCAAAAAATGCGAAATCTTAGCTGTCCATAATTGTAATCAAAATACTATTGAAAATATTCCAGTGAAAAATGAGGTGAAATACCTTGGGTTGACTATAACCAAAAACATTTCTGATCGAGAGAATGCTTATATTATACCTAGACTAAATGCGGTTCAAAAAGTGTTTACTCATTGGTTGACTCATGACTTATCAATTCTGGGTCGTATTTTGCTATCCAAGGCTGAAGGCCTTTCAAGAGTCATTTATGCCTGTCATTCAATTTTCACATCTCAAAAGAACATAAAGCTATCAAATTCAATTATATTTAAATTCATTTGGAAAAATAAAACACATTATATCCGCAAAATTGGTCAAGGATTATGAAAATGGAGGCCTAAAAGCTCTTGACTTTGAATCCATAATTGCATCATTCAGAATGAAATGGATAAAAGAATGTCTTTCTCAACCTCAATCGATATGGTACCATATTCCTAATAAATTATTTGATAAGGTCGGAGGGTTAGATTTTTTACTTAGATGTGATTTTGATGTGTCCAAAATACCTGTAAAATTATCAGCTTTTCATAGGCAAGCTTTATAATTTGGGAAGCTGTTGTTTGCTCATAATTTTTCTCCACACAAAACTGTGTTATGGAATAACAGAGTGATTACTATTAATAGGAAATCTCTGTTCAAATCAGACTGGCACACTAATGGAGCATGCTTTATTGTTGACCTAATGCATGTAGATGGCTCTTTGATAAGACAAATATAGGGTTAACATTACAAGAAAGGGCTATACCAAAGTATGTAAGGCTATACCTGTCCCTTTACTTAGACTCATTCATAATAGCAGATCACATTCAGTAATCACAACAAGCTTGCCTTCTTTAACTATTGACGAACTAAATTTATTAGATAAAAAATGTAACAAGTGGATTACTCAAGCCTTCAATAGAAAATTATTCTGTAGTTTTGACATTAATACAAAACAAGACTTAGATAATTGTTTTAAAAAGAAACCCTTTATTTTTTATTTAGCTTATCCCATTGCCCCCAAATGAAAGAAACCCACTTTAAGATAATCTCTGGTATTTACCCCGTAGCAGACTTTGTCCACAGAAGATTCAAGTTTGATCCTGAACCATGTACATTTTGCTCAGAAGAAGTAGAAACTATTGAACACCTGTTTTATAACTGTCATTATACTAAAATATTTTGGTCTGATGTACAAAATTGGTTATGTCTAAAACTTCCAAACATTCACACATTTTCTCTACGAGACATTATTTATTTTATGGACAGTTTGAATTCTAGAATATCTGATTCTAGAATAACCTTGTAATTGTTATTGCTAAATTCTACATACACACCTGTAAATGGAAAGACACCACTCCTCGATCTGTATTTTTTTATTTTATTTTGTTGACTACTTTAAATCATTAAAATATATCTCTAATTTCAGTAAGAAAGCCTTAAAAATATTTAATGAAGTGAAAAAGTCCTTGCTGATCTAAAGTGCCATGTCTGTAACCTTGTTTCTTTTTTGTTGCACTTTTATGTTTACTTCTCCATTGCTATGAGAATGTTTCTGTAAATTTGCATGTGCACCCTGAAAAAAAAAAAAAAAATTGAATGAAAAGACCTAATGCTTGTAACAAGCAGACATCCCACGAGACTTCACAGATCACGCCGAACACAGACGGGACCATAAAAAATAAAAATATATTTTAGTAATGAGTAGTTGAGGCCCACCTCAAACTGGCTGTTTTTCTCGAATTGTGCATACCCAAATATTAAAGCTTATTGTTTGGGCACCTTACACTCTAGAGGCTTTGTGGATGCATCATTTGAAAGCTAAGTCCTTCTAGTTTATGTAGATATGTCTTAGATTTGTCTAGAAGACTCACAGCTTGCAGTACACTTGCCCAAAAAGTAGTTTTTTTTGGCCTAGGAAAAAAATAAAAATAAATAAAAGGCCTTCCTGAAGACATACTTCATGTTATACATTTCAAACTCACCACAGCAACTGTCCATAGTACTGGCAACAACTGTGCCAAATTTCAGACCTCTAGATACAACTATTTTGAAAATGTGGACCTTTTTGTATGAAATAGTACAATTGGCACCGATTTGGCACATCTGCCAAATTACTTTACATGCATTTTATCACTCCACTAGCAATATAAAACATATTTTGTCACTTTGGTGACTATAAATATCACTTAGGCATCGTAAAATCGTGCTACACAAATAGAAAAACCCGCAGATTGATGTGTAAAGATATGTGCTCGCAAAATGGTGACCGTCTCTCTTTACGCACGCTAATAAAAGGCTGATCTGAGTTCAGATCTGACTGTCCGGCCTCTTTTTGGAAAGCTTTACTGATTGGCTACAAGTTTTGTGATTGACAACCTGATTCACCAATGATGCATCAGAAGGTGCGGCTTTTACGCACCATACAGTCTAAGTGACCGGAGCACGAAAAGGAGGCGCTCGTTTCATCCACAGGGGTCTAACTCCGGTACACTTTCATGGAAAACTCCGTGGAATGTCTTGTTTTGAAGCTAAGACTTGGGGGAAAACAAACATACCCTAAGTGAGCTGCCAAGATGGAAGCTATGTTTACAAAGCCATGCGCAAAAATGGATTTGTTGTTGTATTAGCTACGTTCCAAAGAAGAAAATGAGATTTCGGCTGGATAGCAACTACACGGAGCGTCTTATGAAAAAAAACAAGTGGATATTTTTATTCTGTGGACTATGAGGAACAGAAAGAGCACAGACACTTCTGGATTGAATGTGATTTGAAGCTGGAGTAGCAGTCAAAAGGTAAGAAATGCGAGATTTCTGATTTGCTTATGGTACAGTTTGATTGCGGTCAAAGTTTTTGGAATGTGTTTTGGAAAGAAATTAACATAATGTCCATTTTGTGGTGAATGTAAGCTTTCAAATGATATATAGGAAGCTCATATTGACTAAAGGGATATTGAATGAATTAAGAAAAAACCGAAACCGTCCCTGATCAGGGACGGTGGGCCTCATTGAGTACAGTTTTGCTTGGTCTACCAGCTCTGCAAATATCACGTTGTCGTGTAAATAGAGACATCACCTCATAGAATTTGATTAGCCGACTATGATCGCGACGATGCCCGAGCCATAGACCGTATATATGAGTAGATTGCGCCAACGCGTGCCAAATAGTATGTGCACCAGGAGGCTCTTTCGGCTCCTTCTGACTCTGGCTCTAACTGACTTACATGCCAGGCGGAAGGATGAGCTGGTCAGAGGGAAGTGATGTTGCAGGAAGCGAGTGGATGTCTGCCGGGGAAAATGAAAATCGCAATGAAACAGATTTGTGGAAAACGCAAAAAGGTAGACGCAAAAGGAAAAAGTGAATCTTCCTATTCTGAGGTAACTGATGGGGAAGCCAGAGAGGAATCTGAAGAAGCCAAAGAGTACAAAGTTTTGTTGAAGCTGGTAAGAGAGGGGGCGTCGCTCGGTAAGTGGAACCCAGTGAAACTCACTCAGGAGATCAATAAAGTTATCGGAATCATTAAATGTGCAAAAACAACACGAGATGGATCGCTGCTAGTTATCTGCAGCAATGAAAAGGACAAAGAAAAAGCACTGAAGCTTAAAACAATCTTGAATGAGAGAGTGAGTGCGAAGCTACTGGAAAGTAAAATGTTTGTGCGTGGAGTTATCTCAGGAATTCCTCCTGATGTACCAGTGGAGGAAATTAAAGCAAACTTGAAAGGATGAAAGATAGCGGAAGTTAAACATCTGAAAGCATTGCGGAATGGAGAGAGGATGGATAGTTTTTCAGTCATGCTTAAATTTGATGAAAAATTTCTTCCAGATAAAGTATTCATTGACTTCATGTGCTACAATGTTCGGCTGTACTGTATGTTCCTCCACCGCTTCGATGTTTCAAATGTCAAAAGTTTGGGCATGTTGCTGCTGTATGTAGAGGAAACCAGAGATGTGGAAGATGTGCAGGAGAGCACAAATATGGCAAATGTGAGGAAGGAGCAAAGATAAAGTGCTGCAACTGTGGAGGAGAGCATAGCTCGGCATATCAAGGATGTGAAGCCAGTAAAAGAGCGGCTGAAGTGCAAAAAGTAAAAATCGCGACAGGAGTTACATTTGCAGAAGCGGCGAAAAAAGTGTCTGTGTGGCCCAGAAAAATGCCCACAGTAGTGGCAAGTAGCGTTCCTAAATGTCATAGCTGTAGTAAAATTACAGAAAACACATTGATGATGGAAAAACAGAACTTTTTATTGTTCATGGTAGAAGCTATAAATTGCAGCTTACAAGCAAAAGGAAAAACTTAAAAATGTCATTATTGTAAAGGCAGTGGAGAAATATTTAGGCATTACAAATATTACAGGGGAGTCAGTTCAGGAAGAACTGACGTTGAGAGCAAAAAAAAGCTTCCTCTAAGCAACCTCTGTGGAGTGGTGCATCTATTTATGAATGTTAATCGTATTCCAGTGGAATGCAAGTAGTCTGTTAAGTAATGGGCAGGAACTCAAAAAGTATATTTTAGATTTAGAGGAAAAGCCTCACATACTTTGTATACAGGAAACATGGCTCAAACCTCGATTCAATTTTGTTCTACCGGGTTACACTTCAATAAGACGGGATAGGCGACAGAGACACGGTGGAGGGGTTGCAACTTTTGTTCAAAATAGTTTGAGTTTTAAGGTAGAGAGAATTGGCCAAGATGATGAATCAATAACTGTGTCTGTATGAACAAGCAAGGGTAAATTTATTGTGATCAATTTTGATAACCCTGGTGACAGGCTGGGTAGAAAAGATTAAGATAATCTCAGTATTGAAGCTCAGGGAAAGGTTATATGGTGCGGGATTTTAACTCTCACAGTTCATTATAGGGAAGTTGTAACACTGATGCTAATGGTGTGGTCATTGAGGAATTTATCGCAACTAAGTCAATGGTTTGTCTTAATGATGGGACCGGCACAAGATATAATTGCTCAAACAATACAGAAAGTGTCTTAGATTTAACATTGGTGTCTGGTGTAGTGGCAAGTTGCGCTTCATGGGAGGTGATGAGGGATTCGCTAATGGGAAGCGATCACTTTCCCATCGTTACCAAGGTAGGAGTAGAAGCTCTTACAGAAAATGAAATACAGATTCCAAGGTGGAAATTGGATAGGGTTTTTCAGGGAATACTGAAAACCTTATGTGCAGAATTCTGTGAAAGAGATATTACAGATGTTGAAAAGTATAATGATGAGCTGACTTCTGTTATTATTCAAGCAGCGGAGGCTGCTATCCCAAAGGGTGGAGGGAGAGGAAGAACTAAAGGTGTCCCTTGGTGGAATGAAGGGTGTAGTGAGGCTATTAAAAAAAGAAATAAGGCATATAAACAGCTAGGAAAAAACCCATTCTATGGAATTGCTCATTGAGTTCAAGAGAGCCCAGGCCCTTGTCAGGAGGACCATCAGACACTCAAAAAGATCTTTTTGGAGGAAATATTGTGATACAATTGGACGAGAGACGAAACTGTCAAGCATATGGGGTGTCATTAGAAAAATAAACAGAATAAAGAGAACTTATTCAACACTGGTTTTACAAAGTAGTTTAATTATTGCAGTTAATAACAAAGATAACAGAGCTGCTGGCAAGCACACTAATTAAAATACATAGTTCAAATAACCTCTCTGAGGTAGCAAAGGAGAGCAGATACAGAACCCTTGCAGAGTACCCAGAAGTGACTACAAGAAAGAATCCCTCAAATGATAACTTGGATAGACCTTTTACTATGTTTGAACTAAAGAATGCTGTTACCTATGTGAGGCAGTCTGCCCCAGGCAAAGATAGAGTCTGCTATACAATGCTGGCGAGAATGGAGAGCAGATCTCTGGAAGCTGTGCTACGACTATTTAACTTAATATGGGAGACAGGGAAGATTCCTGATACATGGAAACAGTCCATTATTGTACCCATCTTAAAGCCTGGCAAAGATGCCTCGGATCCTTCAAATTACCGGCCTATAGCACTTACCTCGCAACTGGGAAAAACAATGGAGAGAATGATTACAACTAGGCTTGATTACTTTCTGGAGGAGATTAGTCCTTTTCAAAGCGGCTTCCGTAAAGGAAGGAATACAATGGATGCAATTTTGTGTCTAGAATCAGAGATAAGAAAAGCCCAAACAAATAAAGAAAGTACCATAGCAAATAGCACCCATTTTTGCACATGAACAATATTTTGCACATTAATAACTGACTACTGACTATTATTTATCTATTTAAAATTGTGTGTATACTCTAGGCATCTGGTGTGGGCAGCAAAGTAAGAATTTCATTGTACAGGGAAACGTGTTTTTTTTACTGTACATATGACAATAAAGCTTTGAATCTCTGAATAGCAATGACATAAATTCTCCATGTTATACTAAAGGTAAAATTGGACAAACTTTGGCTGATATCACTTCAATCGTGGGTGGACACAATGACGTTGAACAGACTGATATAATACAAAAATAGGTACAATAGCACCCCCTAAGCACTTTGTATGGAATGATAACGTTGTATTAGTTGTAGACATGCAAAATAAAAATAAAAAATGAAGGAGTTAGGTTAGGGCAGAGGTAGGCAAACTACAGCCCAGGGGCCACATACAGCCCAATAACCCTTTTAATCAGGCCCGCCGAACTTAAATAAACTGTAATAAAACTTGTTAGTTTAAGTTTCCCTGCAATTCTGGCATTTCCCAATAGATGGCACACTCTAGTTACATTGATATATATATAGGCGGATTTCATGACACGTCACACATATATGATGAGCACATGCACACGCAACTCGGACCCAAAACAAACTGTTTTTATCGCGGTTTGTACGTTCAGGAAGGTGAAATTCGAGCTGCTTGTATTGTACCAAAATGCCATCGTGTTGTGCCGTTGATTGTACGAACAGGCAGGTAAAAGGAAACTGACTGATTTTTTATCGGATTCCTAAAGGAAAAGGCGCATTTAAAGCACCGCCACCGTCTGTGGATACGAGCCACAGACGAGAAGACTGGTCCGAGGACTTGACTGACAAGGCTCGTGTTTGCAGTGATCACTTTATATCAGGTATTTATATACTATATGGCTGTCAGAACAAATCATTTGGTCTTATGTGCATCCACCCAGGCTTGGAACAGTTCCGTCTTGTGTCCTTGCTTTTGACTTGGTAAAACTCCGGCTTTGAAGATGCAAAATTCACTTTCATTTGTTATTTTGTGCATCCTCAAAGGTTGGACATGACCACATTCCACGAAATTGTCCACTTCTAAAGACTTATATGCTCTTAAATTTATGAGATACATATAAATGTGGCGCCATTCAGTTGCCGGTATTTTTGATATGTCCGCTTCCCACTCATAATCAGGTAGCGCGTAAGGGTCGGGTAACTGCGTACCTGTACTTAAGGTTAACTTCCTTAAAGAGCCGTCACGATCTGTTGGCTGAAGGGACTTTAAATACGATGACTGATCGCACCTGTCATTATCCGCCATTGTCACGATTGTAAACCCGGGAATGTTTTGGGGCCAATGTGTGCGCGCATAATGTTTACAAACTTTGAAACCGGTCTATAGGGCCAAATTGTCCATATGGACCCATGGCACAGCACCCAAGGGTAGAACTATATCTTGAACACGTCTTTCTCATTCATGGTCCGAAAACCTTTCCATAAAGCATTGTGGCCAAGTATATACCTCGGTCACTTGTTGCTTTAATTTTGTCAAGGATTATTAAAAATCAGAAAATAATCACCTAATTTCTAGTTATTATTTTTTTCTTTAAGGAAAAAGCTGGTTATGTTGATTAGAGCCCGACCGATATGGATTTTTGTTAAACCGATATGATACCGATATAATGCCATCGGGCCAGGCCGATAGCCAATATAATCGCCAATAATTCTTCAAAATAAAAACATTTGCTGCTTTGTTATACAAGTTTAATAATCCTGTAAACTTTCACCTTTTTCCAGAAAGTTTTATTAGTAACAATCAGGTGCAATGTTTTACTTTTTAGCATATTGAACCAACTTTAACCAGAATCCATCCATCCATCCATCCATCTTCTTCCGCTTATCCGGGGCCGGGTCGCGGGGGCAGCAGTCTAAGCAGGGGCTCCCAAGCTTCCTTCTCCCCAGCCACTTCCTCCAGCTCCTCCGGACGGACCCCGAGGCGTTCCCAGGCCAGCCGAGAGACATAGTCCCTCCAGCGTGTCCTGGGTCTTCCCCGGGGCCTCCTACCGGTGGGACATGCCCGGAACACCTCCCGAGGGAGGCGTCCAGGAGGCATCCGGACCAGATGCCCGAGCCACCTCAGCTGCTCCTCTCGACGTGGAGGAGCAGCGACTCTACTCCGAGCTCCTCCCGTGTGACCGAGCTCCTCACCCTATCTCTAAGGGAGCGCCCGGCCACTCTGCGGAGGAAACTCATTTCGGCCGCTTGTATCCGCGATCTCGTTCTTTCGGTCATTACCCAGAGCTCATGACCATAGGTGAGGGGGGGAACGTAGACTGACCGGTAAACCCTCTTCACCACAACGGTCCGATACAGCGACTGCATCACTGCCGACGCCGCACCGATCCGCCTGTCAATCTCACGCTCCATCCTCCCCTCACTCGTGAACAAGACCCCGAGATACTTGAACTCCTCCACTTGAGGCAGAGACTCCCCACCCACCCGGAGAGGGCAATCCACCTTTTTCCGGTCGAGAACCATGGCCTCGGATTTGGAGCAGCTGATTCTCATCCCAGCCGCTTCACACTCGGCTGCAAACCGCCCCAGTGCTGCAGGTCCTGGTTCGATGAAGCCAACAGGACATCATCCGCAAAAAGCAGCAATGAAATCCTGTGGTTCCCAAACCGGAGCCCCTCTGGCCCCTGGCTGCTCCTAGAAATTCTGTCCATAAATACAATGAACAGAACCGGTGACAAAGGGCAGCCCTGGCGGAGTCCAACTTGCACCGGGAACAGGTCTGACTTACTGCCGGCAATGCGAACACAGCTCCTGCTCCGGTCATACAGGGACCGGACAGCCCTTAGCAAAGGGCCCCGGACCCCATACTCCCGAAGCACCCCCCACAGGGCACCACGAGGGACACGGTCGAATGCCTTCTCCAAGTCCACAAAGCACATGTGGACTGGTTGGGCAAACTCCCATGAACCCTCGAGCACCCGATGGAGGGTGTAGAGCTGGTCCAGTGTTCCACGACCAGGCCGAAAACCACACTGCTCCTCTTGGATCAGAGGTTCGACTATCGGCCGAACTCTCCTCTCCAGCACCCTGGCATAGACTTTACCGGGGAGGCTGAGGAGTGTGATTCCCCTGTAGTTGGAACACACCCTCCGGTCCCCCTTCTTATACAGAGGGACCACCACCCCGGTCTGCCAGTCCAGAGGTACTGTTCCCGACCGCCACGCGATGTTGCAGAGACGTGTCAGCCAAGACAGCCCCACAACACCCAGAGACTTAAGGTACTCAGGACGGATCTCATCCACCCCCGGAGCCTTGCCACCGAGGAGCTTTCCGACCACCTCAGTGACTTCGGCCAGGGTGATGGATGAGTCCGCCTCTGGGTCCCCAGCCTCGGCCTCCTCTTCGGAGGACGTGACGGTAGGATTGAGGAGATCCCCAAAGTATTCCTTCCACCGCCCAACAACATCCCCAGTCGAGGTCAGCAGCTCTCCCCCCGCACTGTAAACAGTGTTGGTGAAGGACCGCTTCCCCCTCCTGAGGCGCCGGACGGTTTGCCAGAATTTCCTTGGGGCCGTCCGATAGTCCTCCTCCATGGCCTCCCCGAACTCCTCCCAGACCCGAGTTTTTGCCTCTGCAACCGCCCGAGCTGCAGCACGCTTGGCCCGACAGTACCCGTCAGCTGCCTCAGGAGTCCCCCGAGCCAGCAAGGCCCGGTAGGACTCCTTCTTCAGCCTGACGGCATCCCTTACTTCCGGTGTCCACCACCGGGTTCGGGGATTGCCGCCGCGACAGGCACCACAGACCTTACGGCCACAGCTACGAACGGCCGCATCGACAATAGAGGCCGAGAACGAAGCCCACTCGGGCTCCATGTCCCCAGCCTCCCCCGGGATCTGGGAGAAGCTCTCCCGGACGTGTGAGTTGAAGGCCGCACCGCCAGACGTTCCCAGCAGACCCTCACGATACGCTTGGGCTTGCCAGGTCTTTCCGGCTTCCTCCTCCGCCAGCGGACCCAACTCACCACCAGGTGGTGATCAGTTGACAGCTCTGCCCCTCTCTTCACCCGAGTGTCCAAGACACACGACCGGAGGACAGATGACACGACAACAAAGTCGATCATCGACCTCCGGCCTAGGGAGTCCTGGTGCCACGTGCACCGATGGACCCCCTTGTGCTCGAACATGTTGTTTGTTATGGACAAACTGTGACTAGCACAGAAGTCCAATAACAGAACACCGCTCGGGTTCAGATCAGGGAGGCCGTTCCTCCCAATCACCCCTCTCCAAGTGTCACTGTCGTTGCCCACGTGGGCGTTGAAGTCCCCCAGTAGAACAGCGGAGTCCCCGGTCGGCGCACTGTCCAGTACCCCTCCCAGAGACTCCAAGAAGGCCGGGTACTCTGCACTGCTGTTCGGCCCGTAGGCCGACACCACAGTGAGAGACCTGTCCCCGACCCGAAGGTGCAGGGACGCGACCCTCTCGTTCACCGGGGTGAACTCCAACACGCAGCGGCTGAGCTGTGGGGCGATGAGCCCACACCAGCTCGCCGCCGCTCCCCGCGGCCAACGCCAGAGAAATGGAGAGTCCAACCCCTCTGAAGGAGTTGGGTTCCAGAGCCCAAGCTGTGCGTGGAGGTGAGGCCGACTATATCTAGCCGGTAACGCTCAACCTCCCGCACAAGCTCAGGCTCCTTACCCCCCAGCGAGGTGACATTCCATGTCCCCAGAGCTAATCTCCATGTCCGGAGATCTGGTCGCCGAGGCCCCCACCTTCGACTGCCGCCCAGATCTCTCTGCACCCGGCCCCTATGGCTCCTCCCGCGGATGGTGGGTCCAGGGGAGGGCGGTCCCACGTCGCTCCTTCGGGCTGTGCCCGGCCGGGCCCCGTGGGGAAAAGCCCGGCCACCAGGCGCTCGCCCACGTGCACCCACCCCAGGCCTGGCTCCAGGGTGGGTCCCCGGTACCGCCTTTCCGGGCGACGTCACTGACCTAGTTTTTATTGTCATCATAGGGGTCTTCTGAACCGCTCTTCGTCTGACCCGTCCCCCCGGACCTGTTTGCCTTGGGTGACCCTACCAGGGGCATAAAGCCCCCGACAACATAGCTCCTGGGATCATTCGGGTACTCAAACCCCTCCATCACGTTAAGGTGGCGGTTCGAGGAGGGATCCTTTTAGTTTTTACAGAAGAAAATGCCATAACTCACCATGAACACTCATATCTTAGCCACTCACGAATACAATTCTAAATTTGAGACGTCATCTGCATAACCTCTGTGGGGGTAATCAATAAGGAGAGAGTGTGAGATCATCACATTATAGAATCTGAAAGCCACAAATAGAATGATCCCTGGTTTAGTTTACTTCAACACACAGTAGATTATGGAATAGTTTTGGTTAGTCCTGGTTTAGGGCCTCCTCTAGCAAAGCCAAAATGTTGTTTTTCATATTTTCAATAGTGATGGGACTTTCTGCACTTTTATGGGATCTGAATCTTTTAAATCTGTTCATTTCAAAGAGTTGTCCAAAAGACTGGCACTTATATTATGTACTTGGCCAAGGCTCAGATTTGTTTAAAATGGTTCAAACTAAGAGTGGGGGTGAGTTTACACTTTATTTACATCTAAATAAAACACTGTACTTCAATAATAATAATCATTTTTAAAAACTCTCACTCATGTTGGCTGCTCGTCAGTCAGTTCTTTTCCAAAAAGAAATCAGGTTCCAGCTGTTCACATTACCGGAACCGTTCAAAAAGCTGACTTGTTCATGAATGTCACATCACTAATTTCCATGGAGATATATTCATTATTACACTATGTTCAACATTATGTCTCCATGGAGACAAGCAGGTTTGGACCCATTACCAAAAAAGTTACAAAGTGCAGCATTAATTATGTGCTAGTTTGGTCCTGGTTTAGTCCCAGTTCTAGTTTAGTCTGGATTTGACCCTAGTCTAGTCCTGGTTTAGTCTTGATTACCAGATTGTGAGGCTACTTCAGAGTTAAGCAGATAATTTCATTTGATTTTATTTTTCAAAACACCAAATATCTAAACATGTGTAAATCGTCTATGAAAATATGCAAAAGTCATAAATACAAGTGATCAGACTGCACAGGCACACAGGGAGTATTACATGTGGAATGGAAGAAGCTCAGTGGATTATATGTAGTGTTTAGACCTGGTTTTATCCTTGTTTAGTCCTGGTTTAGTCCTAGTATTTACTTGTCAGCTCATGAATCACACTTTGAAAGCAAAGTATTTCTAAAGTGGTTCTTACAGTGAAAAGAGAAAGCCAATCACAAAGAAAAACTTAAAAAAGCACTAAACAAAGAAAATGAATGCAAAAATAATGACATACCCTCAATTTGAATAATAAGCATTACATCGTCTTAAACTTCATAAAACCGATGATTCTATCAGCAGTTCACTGCACACGCAAAAACAGAAATGTACTGGGCAAAACGGTTTCAAGATAGAACTATAAAAAACTAAATAGTCTGCTTAATTGTCTTTTTAAAGGTCCTATATTACGCAAAATTGACTCTTGTGAGCTTATGAGAGTTATGTTATAATGTTGTTATCCCCTCAAAAACATGTTTGGAATTGTGTTTCTCCAAAGCTCAAAATGCTCTGTTCCACCTGTGATGTCACACAGTGGCAGTTTTCAAGTTAGAAGTGATTGGCAATTCCAGGACTGAAATGATGTGAGTCTAATGAGGAAACTACATTATAACATACAGACATGCACACATTTGTTGGCCCTTCACTGGTAATGAAAGAAAAGAAAGATCACTCAAATAACTTTCACCTCCCGCGGCCAATGCGCCGCTGAAACTTTCGCCTGAAGCTGCTTCAGATGCACACATTAGTTGCAGTTTTTAAAGAGAGTGTAAGGTCACTCAAACGAAGCTCATAATGCATGCGGTTACGGGGGTGAATTTGGAGCCAGGCTTTATATTAGTAAAAGGATTTTTTTTAACAAACAAAATAGAAACACCAGAATCATGAACATTTTAAGATCAAAATGATGAGGCTCACAGCAGCACTTACAGAGAGAAGGGTGACAATATTCCAACGTAAGTCAACGGGAGCCATATTTCACAGATGTTCAATAGTATTGAGGTCAGGGGCCCCTGTGCCCATGTTCTGGGTCCTCACCCACAGTTTAAAAACCCCTTCTTTAAGATAACTTCCACTGTCACTTTACAGAAAACTGCTTCAAAGTGAATAAAGTGGGTCGGATTTTTAAACCCGTTTCAAATTCCTAACTGGAGTTACATTCTCTTCCTGATTTTGCAGTTCTATAGCAGTTGTGCATTTGCCAAGCCCAACACACATCGTGACAAACAGATTTATTTGGCGTTTCATGAGGCAAACTTCAGCCCACATATAGGCCTGCTGTGCTGACAATGTAACATTGATTAGTTTTTTGCTTCACGTTTCGTCTTGCCCTTCTAATCAGTGCAAATGAAGAACCGACTCGATGTACGCTATACCCGGGGAGGAGAGAGAGTGAAAAGGCGAGCAGCGGTGTGCTAATGTGAGGCAGAGGGACAGGGAGGATGTTTTAAAAAGTTTAACCTGCCCTGTGGTACATGCTGGAACACGAGGGCACCCGCTGGTATAGGAGAGCCGCGTACTGGGGGCGCGTGTGGTGCCGTGCTGCGCAGTGTCCGCGGGCTCCAGCACTCAGGCTGCAGACAGACGCCCCACGCAGTCCCACCGGTACAAGTTTCTTTCCGACAACAGCAGCCATAATGAAATATATGAAATATGTTCCCACTTGACAAGAGTCAGACCTCAAGTCCATAACCAGACGGAGTCCAAGCGCTTTCAAGACCGAGTCCCCCCCACACTGATCACTGATGATTTTTCTTTCACATCAGTGGGTCAGAAGATGCAGTTCCACAGTGCAGCTTTAACCCTGTTCTGATGTGTTGTCCTCTTCAAAAACATCCTTGGAGTTATATTTTGTTTCATTCACGCATTTCAGTAACTCTGTGCACACAGCCTCCCTTTGGTATATGTCAGCAAGTCTAATCTATGAAGCTCCTCTAGGTTCATACGGCTAATGTTTTTAACCCCATTTAAAAAACACACTAAAACATGAGGGAAGTGGACACAGCAAATACATTTGACAAATTAAAGAGGTAAGGTTTGAAATGTACGAATTTAAGTTGGTAAAGATTGTATTAAAGTCTTTGAATTGAGAGTGAGAACACAATTCCAGTTTTTCCATATGGAAATTTGACAATAAACTTTTTGAATTTGAACTGAATTTGAATCTGATTTTACCATTAAACAGAGATAATTAATTTTGCATTTCTACAAACGGTTTGCAGTGGTCCAAAGTTATTCCTCACTCACCTTATGCATTCGGAGCATCCGAACTTTTCACTGTGATGAGTTTATAATGAATACTCTCAGAGACTAGAGTAGAGTTTGGACCATTATAGGAATGCTAAGAATGACTAGTATGCAAACCACGACCCACTTCTTGATTTTTGGACAATAAAACACTTTATAATTAGATGCAGACAGTATGTAGTAGACTTATACTGACCTAAAGAGCTGCTTATACAATATATTTGTAATGGGGCAAGACACATTTTGTTCAAATATATGGGGGAAAATGGTCAACTCCAAAAACATGTAAATTAAGGGACTGTATCCAATTTCTATCATGTCATAAAGTAGAAATTTGACTGTGAACCAAGAAGTAAGACCGGTACACATTAGCATTCTAGTTTACTGTGACTGCAAAACTCCACTCTCGAACAGTGGAAAGTGCTTCCATGGACCCGCTGTGGTGAATAATTCCTCAGAATGGTAAAAGTAAGTGAAGAATAAAACTGCAAATGGTGTTCATGTCTTCAAGACAGTAAAAATCAAGTTCAGCACCCTTAATGCCAACTTTATATCCAAAACTTAGGAACAATTGTCAATTGTTATTTTTATGAATCATTATTTAATGATAACAATGTTTGAAATGACTAAACAAAACCAATGTGAGGTAATGTTTACTCGAGTGTGGACTTAATTATAATTATTCTAAATTTTAGCACATTTGCATAACTCTTTCTTATTCTCTGACATTTTCCATGAAGTATTCTGTGCTCGTGGTAGTTGTGTGTACTACTACAGTGATCTACTGATTGTCATGGTTGGCTGCTCTTTGGCTGAGTAGCTGGTATACTGAGCAGTTTTAAAACTTTTTTATTTTTAGCATAACATTTTGACCAACTAAGAAGTGTAGCTTGTCCAGTTCAATGGACACAAGTTAAGGAAATTAAGGAAAACAATTGAACTGTGAGATTTGAGTTTGTTTTTCCTGTATCCAAGCCATGACCCTGCTTGTAGATAACTATAGCTTACTACTACTACTACTACATGTTACAGTGCATCTGTAGCAGGCACAGGTTTAATACAAACACAACTTTCACTTTGTCAAAACCAAGAACTAATGCACTGAAAGCAACATTTTTCTACAGAGCCGTTTCTCATTGGAATGTTCTGCCACAACATATGAGGCTTATACAAAATTATGCGGTTTTTAAAAAATTTTTTAAGAAATTGCTTTTTGAAAAGGCTAATAGTTGAATGTCACATATTTGGAGTGTTTGGTGTGTGTTTTGATGATGTAACTCAAACTTAGTGTTTTGATTGTTTTGATGGTGCTTAAAATGTCTTGTGTTTGAGATTGGACCCCAGGAAGACTAGTCTCTGCTTCTGTAGAGACTAATGGGGATCCTGAAATCAACAAATAAACAAATAAACAAATAAACAAATAGCTGAAATGCTATACACTTTTTACACCAAATATGGCAGAAGACATTTCAGAGGGAACATCCCGTCTCATCACCAACCGAAACAACAGAGCAGAGAGAGAGCGGCTGAGAAGAGGCTTTACTGCCGTGTCCACAGCTCACTTGGCTTCCCCAGGAGGATGCAAAGGGTTACAAAGGGTTATTACTTTCCTGCCCTGACACAGTATCTAATGACCCTATCTGAGCTGCACTGAGATGTAAGAGGTTTCCTGCTATTGTTGTATTTTACTGCTTAGTGTGTTTAAACTGCCCCTAGGGACAAATTAAATGATATCAATTAACTGATTTAAGAGCAGTAGCTGTAGTAGTAGCAGAAACAGTCGTGATTGTGGTGGTCTACAGAAGTGCGTCGAAGTCCAGGGGTGGCAGTGGCTCTTTCCAGTAGGTGGCGCTGCTGAAGTCAGGACAGTCCAACACTTCAGCGCCGGTGCAGAGAGGGGGGAAGAAGTGCTCCACCAGCTCGCACAGGTGAGGGTACCTGAAAACAGGTGAGACAGGACACAGATGAAACAAGTGAGACAGACAGGTAAAGACAGGAGCTAGTGACTGAAATGTATCTGACACATTATGTTTTGATTCTCCCAACAATGATAAAAAATCAGACAATCTTCTCCAAATCCATCAGAAATATGCTCAAATGTGCCTACTGATGTGATTCTGTGTCAGTAAACATAACTCATAAACATAACTCGACATAAACATTGGTGAGCGGTCAGATCTACTGACCCACAGGTCGCTGGTGTGATTCCAGCTCCCACACATGAATGCTGTCGTTGTGTCCTTGGGCAAGACACTTAACCCATGTGTGAATGTGTGTGTGAATGGGTGAGTGGTTCCTTGTTGTAAAGCGCCTTGAAGGTAGAACAGCGCGATAAAAATGTGACCATTTGTGTCCATTTACCATTGCCTACCACAGGATAGTCCCACTGAGATTTGATTTAGACATGGTTTGGTCATCTTCTAGACCAGGTTTAGTTTTGTTCAAGTCCGAATTGTCCTGGGTTTACTCCCAGTTTAGTCCCTATTTTTGTATGATGCAAGTGCTATAGAGGCACTGTAGTGGGAGGAGACACAGGCAGAGCAGTGAAAAACCTCACACAGTCCAGAGTGGAACCCAGAACCTTCTCACTATAGGTTGTGGGAGATGGGTCTAATATGGCTCTGTGGAGACTTACGAGGACTTGTTGGACCGGGTGTTCTCTTGGATCAGCTCTCCCTTGGGGTTCACTGTGAAGATCCTGGCCTCTGGGACTCCCACTGCTCTGTATGCAAATGCATCCTGCAAACATCAAAGTTAGGACCCGTCTCTGAAAATCACTCAGTGTAAGTCAATGTGATGTTCGATTCAATTCAGTTAAGTTCAAGTTTATTTCTATAGCACATTTAAAACAACTTCAGTTGGCCAAAGGGCTTCACATAAAAGTTAAAGAAAACAAATGAGCAGTCATAGAGTTCATTGTGCGCATGGATTAACTACACTTTGGGGCAGTGTTATAGAGAACAACATGGCAAAATGGTCTGAAAAATACGTTTCGCAAATCTCCATTAGATTTACATTAAGACCAAAAGACACCAACCAGTGTGTGTCCTTTTGTGTGTTGAGCCGAACACCTACTGAGTTAAGTTAAACGAATTAATCAAATTTAAAGTGTTTTGCCAGAGGTCTGGACACACAACAGACATGATGTGTCCCTATCTAACATGGAAACCAACCTTATTTGGTACATGGTATTGTTTCTTACATTGCTTCTGTTCCAGAAAGCAGTGTAGAAGGGCTCTCTGTGCTGATTGTTTTGTAATGTGTCGGTGTTGTAAGAGATTTTAAGTAATTTATCCTCCACGTACATCTCTCAGTTTAACACTGATTCACAAAAGCTATATTTACACCAGGATCTTCTCTTGGCATACCACTAGCTAAACTGTGGCATATTGCTGTCTAACTGGAGTCTACTGGCCTTCATAGTCTCACTAAATGCTGTCTAACTGGAGTCTACTGGCCTTCATAGTCTCACTAAATGCTGTCTAACTGGAGTCTACTGGCCTTCATAGTCTCCTCACACTTGCTTTATAAACCTCCTCCTTTGGAAGCAAAGTAAAGGGGCTTGAACACTCAAAGATCAGACTATGTTCACTTTTGGAATCATACTATGTTGACTTTTCAAGTCCCCCTGGGCCCGTATTATTGATGATAAACTTCTCCTGCTTAAGACGTCCAGTTGGTCTCCAAGCCTTTTACTTCCACCCTTTCTTGGGCAAGCTGAAAACTTCTACAATAGGTGTGTGTGTGTGTGTGTGTATCTTACATTGGTTCTATTTCCGAAAGCAGCGTAGAAGGGCTCTCTATACGGGTTGAACAGGTCTCTGACATCACTGAGACAGGCCACTTTAAATACCTCCGGCTTCTTCTCAATCACCTCTCTGAGACACACAGGACATCATTTAAATAACTGCACATTCACAAAGTTAAACTAAAACTTCAGTGCCCATAAAATTTCACTCAGCAATGACTCTTGTTATGGAAAAAGAATTATACAGATCTTGAAGAAAAAAAATAATGAATCCATTTGCGAAGTCTGATGAGTTTTTGGAATAGTCAGGCAAAGGTTTATTGTTGTTATAGCAGATATGGACGGGGCCTTGGCCTACCCTGGCCACAGACCAATGCCAGTATCCTCCCCATGTCTCTAACCCAGAGCACCTCCTCCGAGTCTCTTTGCCCCAAGTTGCCTCCCAGAGCCTCTGAGCTCTGAGTATTTATACAGAAATACAAGTTACATCCATATCAAAGCAGAGGGACTTCACAGGTTTGTGCTAACAAATTTCACTTACATTTGAGGACAGGTATGACAACAAAGGACTTCCTGACTTGGAGACAGTGTCTGCTGAGCCTTCACACATGTTAATGACTGTTCTGGTCTCAGATACAAATCACATTCATTTACACAAAGACAGATTAAGAGTAATCTTTCAACAATATAATTTCCATCACACTCTCATTCGCACATGCACCAGTCTCAGAACATTGTCGTGATCCGGCCAATACTAATCCCCTGATCATGTTCCATTTCACTTAAAAAGAGAAGTTACCGCATCTACATAAACACAATTTAAACACTTTATTTATGCTCACAATAATACAATTTACCATTTGCAACACAGAATATGTGCTTAAAGTTTTTTTTAAAAAAAAATTTGCTACCTCCGATTCAGTGTGTCCTCATGCTAACGCAAATGTGTTTGTCTATAACGTCTTCAAAGTGCTCAGATTACAAACAATGAGTTTTATTCATCAGATTAATTTCAAATCATTATATGACAACAAAAGACAAACAAACTTGTCTCTACCTTTTTGCAGTGATACAACAGAGGAGGATCAGGGGAATCAGAATGTCCCAGAACACTGGATCTGCTTTGTTCACACATAGCCTACATTTGGCTCTGTGCTCTCATATAGCAATGCACTGCTGTATTATGTATATTAGGTGTTGAGGGGCCGCACTGTTGGTTTGGCACTTCAGCAATTCTGTCAATCTATTAGACTAGATATGTCCACTTACTGTATAGTCTATGGCATTGTTTCCTAAAGACTGGGTCGCGACCCTTACGTGGGTCGCAGAAGATTTTTTTTGGGTCGCTTGGCATGGTTCACGCTCATCCGCATGTCTGTATCTAGGCCCTAAATAAAAAAACAACTGCCACATTAAAACTACACCACCTATTTCTGCAAAGCAAAAAAAAAAAAGTTAATTACAACCAGGGGATATTGAATGTCGCCATGACCGAAAATGCTTGAATCGATTTAACAACAACGAGCTTACGCGGAATTGTTGCAGCTCAGCTGTGATGGCACGCTGAAAAAGCGGCATGAATCTGCAAAGACTTTGTCGTCATTTTGGATTGGGGTTTCGGCGGAATACCCTGCCCTCAGTGGGGCCAGCATTTCAATCCTCATCCCATTCACCACAACCTACATGTGTGAACTGGGATTTTCGGTGCTCACAAAAACAAAGACAAAGCACAGGAACCGACTGAACGCATCTGCTGATATGCGTGTTGCTCTCCTCCTGCACCCCGGACTGGAACGCGCTACAGAAGCGCAGACAGGCCCACCCATCTCACTAGCTGAGTAATCAGGCCATTCAATCTCGTTAGGCCTAGTTATGTTGATATAATTATTACTGTTATTTTTTAAATCTTACTGCTGATTCATTCGAAAAGATGAATAGAGTTTATATCCCAAGAGGTCTGCTATTTGATTATTGTTCTGCTTTTGGATTATTGCTGGTTTGGATTATTTTACTGAACAACTTTTATTATTATTATTTTTTTAAACTTTATTGCTGGTTCAATTGAATGTTTAAAAGGAAAAAAGAATACATTTCATGCTGCAAAGGGAGCATGTGTAATTTGTTACTTAAATGAAAATATAATAGTGTATAATATAAATAGGCCTGCTTGAAAAGAAATTCAGAAATAATTTTGTTTAGTTGATAGATAATTAAACAATAAAATATCCACTTTACTGTTCAATATGTCTATTTTTTTTATTAACATATAAGAACTACTGATTTGGGTCACAAAAGTTTGTGACTTTTAAAATGTGGGTCACCAGAGAAAAAGTTTGGGAAACACTGGTCTATGGTATCAATACACATTTAAAGCCTTGTTTCCATAGGGCCGGTGTTCCCTCGAAATGGGCTGCCTAGTCGAAATGAGCTCCCCGCAGCCTAAATCAACAGTGACGTCTATCGATTCACGCCACCCCGTCGAAATAATCTCTTACGCTGTTCCGTTTACAGTTGTATAGATCCAATAAAGCAAACCTCCTCAGTTTTACTACATATTTCTTTGGTGAGAGACAGAGGGTTTGATGCTGTTTGCACACGGTGATTGTACTTTATACCTTAGTTATGTCAAATTTCAACTCATTAATTCAGCTGAGCGCTTTGGTCCAAGTGCAAGTGCATTTGTTTTGAGTTATATCTGAACACTGATCAGTTTAGCACCGGTCTTTTAAGAGCTGTCCAGTGGATGGTGGAGCAGGCCTATGTCAGTGTGTCTTCCTACACCTGTGTAACACGCAAAGCGACCCGGAATCTTTGTGATGGAAACGCTAAACGGGTGGGGGTGGGGCCCTCACTGTTTCACGCCAAGGTGGCCCCCAGTGAAAAGGGGCTTAACATTATGTAAAAGACTGAAGTTGTGATGTTCTGCCATACCTGTGCAGGGCAGAGACCAGGCTGCTGGGGGCCAGGAGCACAGGGCCTTTTGGCAGAACCGCCCCTCGGTCATTCACCCGACTCAGATACTCTTTAGTCCAAGCCGACATCCCAATGGCTCGAGCAGAGCAGTACAGCAACCGGTACCCATTTCTACACAGAGACATGACAGCAATAACTTATGCAAATGTAACATCTATCCAATACTAGGCCTGTAGTCAACTAAAAAGAAATTGTCAGTCGACTATTGACTTACATACAAAAACATCAAAACTAAAACTATTGTTACCGAATGAATTGGTAACAATAGTTTTAGTTTTGATGTTTTCACAAACTCGCACCAAGTGGTCACCAATTCTGTGTGTTAACTGGTAAAAGACGTACTGGTGAATTCTGTGGTACAATTTGGCAATACCAAAGTGAGTCCAGTCAGCTCCGATGGTGGTGAGGAGGTGCCCCAAAGCGTCAGACCTGTATAAGCATACATTTAATATTTTAGAATATTAACAATACAATTTAAACATATAATGAGATCTGAAGACACTGTACAGGAAGGCTCTGTTTGGTCATACTTTACTGTTGGGTTGAAAGTCATTTATAAAGCCTACATACATTTATAAAGCCTACATACACACAAAATGAGACCAGGAATGTCTGTATGCAGCTCATCACATCAACGTTGGCATTTATAAAATCGTTAATATGAAATATTGTGCACCTCCATTGTAGTGTTTTCACGCGGGTTATTCTTTGAGTATTGGATGGTTTCATTCCTTAAAGAATGTGGTAATTGAATTGGATTGAATGGAGTTTGATTATTCTGAGCTCAGCAGCACCACGTGGCCTTTGTTGCTGCCACAGTCCTTATCGATGCGCGGATTCATCGTGTGTTTTGGAGGGGACATTATTTTGTGTTTTCCTCGTATGAATAACATCGGCACATCTGACAGGGATTATATAGAGAAATGGTGCCTGTGCGCATACATGAGCAACTGTGGGGTGCTTTGGCCCACCTCCTGTACACATTTAACCCATTTCAGATGTCTTAGTCTCAGTATTCGCTCAAGTATCACTTGGTGATACTTATCATTAATAAATAAAATATTTGCTTGTATAGTAGTAGTAGTGTAGTATGTAATATATGTAGTATATAAAGCACTTGTTTGTATAGTAGTATAGCAGTAGTAAAAGTACTTAGTGATGGTGCCGTCAATATCGGAGATCACCACACGATCGTTCCAATTCCAGAGGAAGATCGAGGCCTCACAGCGACACGTGCCCTGGTACTGAGTGGTCACACTGAAGACTGCAGAGTTCTCCCCCTCACACAGATTCAACTGTTCCTGAAGGAGAAAGAGAGGTGGAAGGAAAGTATGAAAGGCAGGGAGAGAGAAAAGGGAGAGAGGGTAGATTGAGGGCAAGAGAAAGGAGGGGGAGAGAGTCGTCATCAGTGATGACACAAAAAAACAGGACTAAATCAGGTCAAATTCGGGACTAAAAGCTGGAATAAAGCACTAAACCAGGATTTAATCAGAAACATTAAATAATAATCATCTCTTTTCTTTGTTATTAATATAATATATTGTGATTTGTGAGCTACTGTGTCCAAGTAATTTCCCTTGCAGACTAATACAGTTTGTCTAAGTAATAATAAATCAGGTCTAAATCAGGATGAAAGCAGACCAGGACTAAACCAGGACTAAAGTAAGTCTAAACCAGGACTAAGGCTGGTCTAAGCAAGGACCAAACCAAGACTAAACTAGGTCTAAACCAGGTCTAGAGTAGATCTTAACCAGAAGAGTACACTACAAAGCAAGATAGGTGGCTAAACTGGGTTAGTCAAGCTCAAACCCTAGAGAGTGGCAGAGCTAACCTGGCCCGGAGCAGGTTAAGGGCCTGAGATAATAGTTTAATCAGATCGGTCTCTCTTTGAACAAGTCTGTCTGCACATATTATTGATCCATGCTGTATTGTGAGTGTGTGGTCAGTGGGTATATTTCTGGCGTTCATCAGAAGTGGCGCTCTTATGGACAGCTCTTCAGTCCAGATCACACAGATCACTGTGTCCAGATTCACACGTTTTACATTCCACTGCATACAGCGCAGGGATCAGGCAAACTCATCCTCCCATAGCCTCAAGAAAACTGAACTTTGCTCCTGGTTCGTTTGCGCACTGCAGTGATGTGTAGAATATTATGCACACTGCACATTTATGCTCTCAAACTAGTAGATCTACATTCCAAACTATTGTATGAAGCAGTGAGTTACAGTGTTCTGCTTTTTCATTTATTCTGTTGAAGCAAGCAGGACTAAACCAGGACAAGAACAGGACTAAACCAGGACTAAAGCATGATTAAACCAGGGCTAAAGCAGGACTAAAGCAGGGCAAGACCAGGACTAAAGCAGAACTAAACCAGGACAATAACAGGACTAAACAAGGACTAATGCAGGATTAAACCAGTACTAAAAAAGAACTAAACTAGGACTAAAGCAGATCTAAAACAAGACAAGAACAGGACTAAACGAGGACTAATGCAGGACTAATCCAGGACAAGAACAGGGCTAAACAAGAACTAAACCAGGACTAAAGCAGAACTAAACCAGGACAAGAACAGGACTAAACCAGGACAAGAATAGGACTAAACCAGGACTAACCCAAAGTGTGAGTCCTTCCTTACATCTGCAGTATACTGATCAGGTATAGGCTACAAATATACATATGACCATCTAAATATGACTGGAGGACTTGCTGTGAATCCCACAGTTGGTGTAAGTATCTATGGAGACACATAATCAGATAGTGGCTTTTAAAGGTGCACTGCATAACATTTCTAGTGGAGAGTCTCCACTAGTCTCGGTCTTGTGTCCATGGAGATGTTATTGCGTTGTCTAGAATGTTCCACAGTATAGATCTATCATAAGAGAGACAAGCAGGTTACAGCACTATGCTACATTACAGTTCAGATCTGTGGAGTCGCCCCTATTCACAGAACAAATTATTGTATTTTTGAGCAGTAAAAACACACATAATGAATAAATGCAGATGGTTACCACAAGTCCATAAAACTTGTCACATGATGTGGCACATGCCCCTTTCGTTGTTAGTGCACAGAGACTGAAGCTCCAACTCTGGATTCACAGATCCTGTCGCTAACTGGTTTTATGACAGCTGTTATCTCTCAACTTAAGTTCAGGCTTTGAGAAGCCAGCTCACAGAATTAAATCCTGGCTATGTCCACAAGCTTTGTAGTATACCCCTCATGACTAAAGCAGGTTTTAGCAAGAACTAAACCAGGACTAAACCCGATCAACAGTATGTTTATTACGTACAATCTGTTTGGAGGTGAGGCGGAGGGATTTGCGGTACAAGTGACAAAAGCTCTGAACTGAAGACAGGACATTGGAGGAGAGAGATGAGGGCAGAGACGCAAACCTGCCCAAACCCGCAGCTTCATCACTGTCCACGTCATCCAGAGTCGCCCTGGCAATGACAGGTGAGACAGGTGACAAGTGAAAGAGGCAGGTGAGTAAAGGAGTGGACAAAACTTTTACATATACAGTGTACACTGGGATTTCGGGTGTAATCAAAGAGGGGTATTACACTTCTCTGAGGCACTGACTGCTAACACATTACATATTTAGCTGACAATGTTACCTTTTATTGTTTTGCTATTTTCGCCCAAAACAACACATTTTTAATAAATTCCAGTTTTGTTTTCGTCACGGTCAAGTCATCAAGCCACTCCACGCAACACAATCACAGTGCTAATGAAACTACTGCACATTGCACCAAGTTTGTGAAATTGTTTTGTATTGTTTTGTGTCATGTTTTTGCATATTTATAGATCATTTTGATGTGGCAGCATGGGTGACGTAGGTGACATGGGTGACTTGCGGGTAGAGCCCTGTGCAGAATGGATGACATCTATAACCAATTCAGGCATGTTTTGATGATGTTTTGATGCTCCAAAAAAAATACATTTTGCATAATATCCCCTCTTTAAAGTGCATATGGGACATTGTACTTACTGTACTGTGGGAGGAAGAGACCTCACTGCCTCATCTGGCTCATCTTTAGAATTTTTCTGCAAAGAGAAACAAAAACAACAGATAGAGTTATCAGATTCTTGAAATGTCATGTTAACAGTTCCATCGGGTGTGAGTAATCTAATTTATGTCTGTTCTTCACACCTGTGCAGGTGGTCTTTTATAACTGATCTTGACTTGAACATATCTTGACTTAGGGTCAAAATACTGCAGTTAAATTTAATCCCCAGGATCATGTAGAGCAAGCTGAGTCTGACTGTAGCAGTCACAGAAAAAGAGGTCAAGTTTTTTTTCAGTAAAAGTGGATAGGAGATTCCTGTTTGGAAAATGGCAGCTAATGGGTTAGCTATGTCCAGATATATACAGTCTATGGTTTACAAGCATAAAGCAAGCGTTATTTGATTACTCTATTTTTTATTGACGATGGAAATATACACAATGGCTGTGCTTACATGCACACTCAAAATCAGATTATCTAAATTCTGAGGTTAAAAGACTATTTAAATGACATGTAAAAAGCAAAAACACTTTATTTTGTTTATTTATATATTGTTTATTTTTGATTATGGTCCCTCTGATATTCACATCCGATTTTGCAGTTTGCATGTCATTTAAATCATCGTACAGATTCAGAAATCAGATAGTAATCAGATTTGATATATTTACTATATGTCATGTGACTGATATATCTCCTGTGTGGCTCGTGTCGGGAGATGAAGCAGGCCATGTAGTGCAAGGCGAGAGGCTCAAGTCTGTCGCTGTCTCTCTGTTCATGACCACAGAATCATATAGAAACAGAAGATAGGTTCTTCTGTGTGGGCTCATTTTGATCAGTCCCAAGAGGAGCTCCACGCAGATCTGCTCAAGGCACTAAATGTTCATTTTCACAACTATTCACCTCGTCATGTATCACTTATATGTCTTCTTGATTGATTAGATTAGAAGGCTGGCAGGCTGGCATTTAAAAACCTACATAAATAAATCCATCCATCCATCCATCTTCTCCCGCTTAATCCGGCTGGGCCGCGGGGGCAGCTTGCTGCCCAATCCTCATAGCACCTGACCCCCCCCATGAACCCCTCTGCAGGTGGTGAGCCCACAGGAGGGTGGACATTATGGTCCTTGATGTTAGTTCATAGGGGTGCGGGCATGTTTTGGGTTGATGGGGGAAACCGGAGCCTGGAGGAAACCCATCCAGACAATAAGGTAAAACATGCTGCAGAATGGGGATCGAACCTGCAACCTTCTTGCTGTGAGGCCTGAGTGTTGCCACTCAGCCACCGTGCCGCCTAAATAAAGACATTTGCATAAAAATAAATAAGTTAATAGTTAAAAGTTACTCACGACAGTAATGAGGTGCACATTAGCAAGAGCTGTTAAACAGTCTTATAGCAGCAGGAATAAACGATTTCCTGAACCTCTCAGTTCTACATCGCAGGGAGAGGAGCCTGAGAGGAGCCTGTCACTGCTTCTCTGAGCAGCCACAGTCTGGTGGAGAGGATGCTGCTGATCATGGTCCTCATCCTCCTCTCAACAAGGGCCCCCACTCAGTCCACTCTCACCCCATCACAGAAACACACTTTAAAATTACTGTCTCTAATAGTCAGACCACTGCCCCAGCACACAACCCCAAAGAAGAGCGCACCTGCCACAACTGACTGCTAAAAGACATGCAGCATCTCACAGCAGACATCAAAAGATTTCAGTCTTCTCAGAAAGAAGAGTCTGCTCTGTCCTTTTTTGTACACTTCTGTAGCATGTACAGACCAGTCCAGTTTGTTATCCAGATGGACTCCAAGATATTTTTATAGTCTTCTTTACTGTACAATAGGCTGTTTTGATGCTTTAATGACATAAGACTGCATCACCGTCCTGATCATTTCTTTCATTAGTGGCTCAGTGCATCTAGCACAAATGAGTGTTCACATGTCAGAACTAACATGCCCTGTGATATGTCATTCTTTCTGCATTTATAAACCTCTAGACACCGCAACAATGCAATATGAACACAGTGCTAGAACTGTGTTATAGGCGTCATCTACCCATCACTAGTCCTTACTTGGCTGTTGGACAGGTCTCTCCTTCTGAATGGGAACCACCAGCGTCCAGACTTCTTGGACATTTTATCTTTGACAAGCTGCTCCACTGTGTTCTGAAAACAAAACAGAAACTCACAATTCCTCTGCACCTTAGTACACATTTCAGTAACAAATTAATTTTTTTTTTTTTTTTTTAGAATATAGGAATCTTTGTATTACAGTTAGCCCATGATTGTGTGTGTGAAGTGAAGTGAAATCCTTCATTCACTTTCATTCATATTGTCTCATAAATCATTCCTCATCCTGTTATCAGCTTTATCACACTTTATGAATAAGAAAGGAAAATTAATGTGACATGTACAGACTGATAAAACTTTTTTGGGTTAGAGTGAATTAAAATCATGTATTTTTTCATCTAAACAATTAGGTTTTAGTTCTTTCAATTAACTTGCGTGTAGGGTAGAGGTTGTCAAAAGTACTAGTCAATAGTCAGTTTGTTAGGTGTAATGCACTCCAAAGTAATGTAACTCCTTTATTCAGGTCAAAATAGTGTAATGTCCCGCTGAAAATTTGGTAACAAAACGTTCCTTTTTCAATTCGGCTGAACATTACTTTTCCCAAGAACAGATTTGACAGCGACACTGCCCTTTCAGCTGTGCGCTTGTGCATAATCAAAAGCTCTTATTCCATTAGCTAAATCAGAGAGGCTGGCAGCATGAAGAGAACAAAAATCAGTGAGGCAGCTTACAATAACTTTTGAGGAAGTAATTCTCATTAATTCGAACTTGTTGAAACTAAGGGGAGAAATGTGAGTGTTGGGTATACACTGAAAACAGGCAGCCATGGTTAGATCATAAAACTTTTACACGCCATCTGGGTGAATATTATCTGTAAATGGAGATGCAAAAGAATAAAGGGCAGGCATACATATGATGTTGTAGGCTTTGAAATTGAGGAGATTCATTAGCGTTTGGTCTTTCACATAGGATCACCACCACCATTACAGACAACAATTCGAATTTTGTTAAAGCTTTTAAGATGTACACTACCGTTCAAAAGTTTGGGGTCACTTAGAAATTTCCTTATTTTTTTTCAATGAAGATAACTTTAAACTAATCAGAAAAAACACTCTATACATTACTAATGTGGTAAATGACAATTCTAGCTGCAAATGTCTGGTTTTTGGTGCAATATCTACATAGGTGTACAGAGGCCCATTTCCAGCAGCGATCACTCCAGTGTCTAACGGTACAATGTGTTTGCTCGTTGTGTCAGAGGCTAATGGATGATTAGAAAACCCTTGTGCAGTCATGTTAGCACAGATGAAAACAGTTTAGCTGGTTAAAGAAGCTATAAAACTGACCTTCCTTTGAGCAGGTTGAGTATCTGGAGCATCACATTTGTGGGGTCGATTAAACGCTCAAAATGGCCAGAAAAGGAGAACTTTCATGTGAAACTCGACAGTCTGTTCTTGTTCTTAGAAATGAAGGCTATTCCATGCAAGAAATTGCCAAGAAACTGAAGATTTCCTACAACGGTGTGTACTACTCCCTTCAGAGAAGAGCACAAACAGGCTCTAACCAGAGTAGAAAGAGAAGTGGGAGGTCCTGCTGCACAATTGAGCAAGAAGATACGTACATTAGAGTCTCTAGTTTGAGAAATGGATGCCTCACAGGTCCTCAACTGGCAGCTTCATTAAATAGTACCCAAGAAAAGGCCAGTGTGAACATCTACAGTGAAGAGGCGACTCCGGGATGCAGCTTCAGGGCAGAGTGGCAAAGGAAAAGCCATATGTGAGACTGGCCAATAAAAGAAAAGATTAATATGGGCAAAAGAACACAGACACTGGACAGAGGAACACTGGAAAGAAGTGTTATGGAAGAGACCCCACTGAGCTGTTGTGGGAGCAGCTTGACCGTCTGGTACATAAGAAGTGCCCATCCAGACAATCCAACTTGTGGGAGAAGCTTCTAGAAGTGTGGGGTGAAATTTCTCCAGATCCTTCAACAAATTAACAGCTAGAGGCCAAAGGTCTGCAAGGCTGTAATTGCTGCAAATGGAGGATTCTTTGATAAAAGCAAAGTTTGAAGGAAAAAATCATTATTTCTAACCTTGTCAATGTCTTGACTATAGTTTATTAATTTTACAACTCCTGGTGGTAAATAAAAGTCTGACTTTTCATGGAAAACACAAAATTGTCTGGGTGACCCCAAACCTTTGAACGGTAGTGTATGCACCCCCTCCTCCTGAGCCTGACAATGAGGATGAAGAGCAAAGTGTAGTTTTCACAGACATGGAAGAGTTGCTTAGGACCTCAGAAGAACAGTTTTTGCTTCCTCCGTATTTTTGGTGTGCTAGTGTGATCTAGTGAAATGACATCAAAAAATGGCTGTCATCAAGCAGTGACTCATGATGTGTGTACAGGGTACAACGGCAAACTGCGCTGCTCTTTGTACAAAGCAAGCCGTTCTACCTTGGCCTCTGAGATTGTCGATGACATCTGTGGGATAAAAATCTATTGTGCCTACATCAACAAGGTGGAATTCCTACCACCATACCTTGTCCCAAATTAGTGACATGCTGCGCCCAAGATTTGACAACGCTTTGTATTAGACTGGACAGCAGAGCCCTGAAAAAGTGCAAACATGAATTCCTAAAGGAATACTGCAGTGTTTTGAAACCACTGACAGTAGCGCTGGATATCTTGCAAGGTGAAGACAACTGTTACTATGGTAGTTTTCTACCAACCCTGGAGACGCTGATGTCCAGGAAGCTGGCACTCAAGCTAGCACTCCAAAATGGACTGTCGAGGACAACAGCAGGCCTATCGAGTGTGACTGTGTAGGTAAGCCAATTCCTAATAGCCAAACTTAAAGTTAGTAGCCTAGGCATACATATTATATAGCGCACATTAAGGGGCATTTTTTAACAATTCTAAATTTTGATAAATGCATTAGGCTATGCCTCCCTTGATAGTGAGTTGTGTGTCTAAAAACTAGGTGTCTTCTGGCCATACCGGATTGTTGTGGCCATACCGGCTGGTCAAAGCCTGATCTCGTCAGATCTCAGAAGCTCAGCAGGGCCGGGCCGGGTTAGTACTTGGATGGGAGACACTGGGAATTCCAGGTGCCACAGTGTGGCGCCAGTCGCAAAAAACTGTCGTAGTGTCCTTAGGCAAGGCACATTACCCACATTGCCTAGTATGGAAGTGGTGTGTGTGCGTGAGTGTTGGCGGTGGTTGGAGGGGATGATGGCGCAGATTGGCAGCCTTGCTTCCGTCAGTCTGCCCCAGGGCAGCTGTGGCTACAATAGTAGCTTACCACCACCGGGTCTGGAGTGAATGAATAATGCTCTGTAGAGCGTCTTTGAGTGTCCAGAAAAGCACTATATAAAACTGATGCATTATATCATTTTGTCCAAGGCTATCAAGACACAATTTGCAGCGGTCAGTGTCGGATAGCAGGAAAACTTTATTGGCTGACTTGACGATGCCGGAATTTAAACTTTGAGGGATGGGGGAGCAGAGTGGAGGGAAACAGCACATGCGCTGCTCGTCATGGAGTGTCTTGCTCTACCTCATGATGTAGAATTGGCCAAGAATAAAAACCGCTGCTGTGGTACTGCACACAGCAGCTCCAGAAGGACTTTTTTTTTCTTTTGATGAGGAGGAGGAAGAAGACACAGTGTCTTTTGTGTTGACTCAGAGGTACTTGAGTACATGAGATCAGGCTCGGAGTTAGGAGTCCTCAACCATTTCCCTCGAGTGAAAGCAGTGCTTCATAAAATCGTTCATAAAATACAATACTGCCACCTCATCCAGTGCAGCAGTACAAAGGCTGTTCAGCCTGGGAGGTCTTGTGCTTACCCCCAGAAGAAACAGACTTTCAGATAAAAGTTTTGAAAAACTTCTGCTGATGAGATATAATCACAGATTTTGTGGTGATATGGAATAGGTTGGCTGCCACCTATTTTAAGCCTATGCCTAATATCTTTTTTGTGTTTATCCACAATCATACTGTAAAGAAGGGCCAGCATATTCAGTTAAAAGCCTTTTTAATTCTGAAGCTAGTCATGCTTTAAGTTGTGCTTGATTTTATTTGGGCTAAATGTCTTTGCCTCCAAGCTGTATAATGCCATTTAATTTTATTTAAACAAGCCATCAAGATGAAGCCATTTTAAATTAGAGTTTGAAATTTTTGTCTTGTGACACTAGCTTTTTAAAAAAAATACTTTGAACAGGTAAAATGTACCTTGGGCAGATTCTTCTGAAAAGCTGCCATCGCTAAGACCATGGGACCAGCCACAGCCCAGTTATAATAACTGAAACATGAAACACATGCTTAGACAGTTAAACACACTTTTCTCATGACCTAGGTCTAGGTCTAAGTCTAAGACCCAACTTGGTCCTAAACTTAGACCTGCATTAAGTCTGAGTCTAAGTCTGGGTCCAGGTCTCACTTTGAGTTGATGCAGACAACAAGGTTTGGGTCGTCAATGAGTCCAGGGTTATTGCTAAAGTCTTGATATGTCACCATCCGCTCCTCAAACTTTTCTGGAAAAAGACAGACAATTACTAACTTTTCACAATAGTAATAGCAGTAGTAATAGTAGTAATTAGTAATAATAGTTAGGGTTGCAAAGGGGTGACAAATTCCTGGAAAATTTACAGAAAGTTTCCAGAAAATGTCCATGGAAACTTTGGTTCTTTGGAATTTTGGGAATTTTATATTTGGTAAGGTTGCACAGGAATTTAGGAGAATTATTGTAATAAAAATATAAACATTTTATTTTGTCATCAGCAGGCATTATTGCAAAAGGGAGATAGTTAACACACGACTCTGATTTATTTGTCAGAAGAACTTATGCTTATTTCTTTTATTGAACAACAGAACATGAACGTTTGCTAAAATGTTGCTTACAGCTCCCACTTCAAAATTAAAAACAGAAAAAAAACAAAAAACTCCAGTCTCAAAAACTCAAAGGCTTGAGAAACTAGTTATTTCTAGTTTCTCAAGCCTTATTTTTGCTTGTTCTCTTTCCAGTCCATGGTTTCCCATTAATGGCACGGTGGCTGAGTGGCAACACTCAGGCCTCACAGCAAGAAGGTTGCGGGTTGATCCCCGGGTCGCCCGGGCCTTTCTGTGTGGAGTTTGCATGTTCTCCCCGTGCATGACCCCGTGGCCGGGGAGGGTTTCCTCTGGGTACTCCGGAGTTGGATGGATGGATGGTTTCCCATTAAGCTAGCACTAGCAAATTTTTCTGGTAACTAGTATCACTTTAATGACATGACACAAGCCTAATTTGCAAATAAACTAGCACTAGATATCATATCATAGTTCAAATATCTTTCTTGACTGCATGTACGCCTGTGGTTGTTTGTGTGGTCTCAGTAGTCTGTATTTGTTGTTGTCTGCTCAGAAAAGCACTTCTACCTCTTCAGAATTCTACAAGTTATTGTGCATGTGATAGAGGGATACAAAATCTGTTGCAGGCAAGATTGTGCTACAATATTGTGCTACATTTTTTTCTACCAACTTTACTGATGCCCCTAACCTTCAACTTGGACAATTCCCAATTTATTCCAATTTATTCCTGTTAATTCCTGAACATTCCCATTATTTCCCGAAAATTCTCGTTAATTTCCGAAAATTCCCATGGCAAGTTTCCAACTTTGAAAATTCCCGGAATTTTGCAACCCTAAAAATAGTAGAGGATTGGAGACTGCAGGGAATACCAGGTGCCACAGTGGGGTAGCAGTGGCTCTAGTGAAAAATTGAGTTATGTCCTTAGGCAAGACACTTGCCTATTATGTATTATTTGTAGTAATTATGTTCCTTTGCCTATATCTCCTCCTTGGCTCTTGACGAAGGCAGTCACATTTCTCTCTCCTCTTCCCTGCTTCGCTTCTCTTGTCTCGTCTAGTCTACTGTTTTATACTTTGAGAGTAGGGATGCACCGAAATGAAAATGTGTGGCCGAAAACAAAACTGAATAAAAATGAAATGTTTGGCTGAATACTGAAAGCGAATATTAAATGCCGTTGTTAAGTTTTTCGCTATTTTTCAAATATTGCATAAATAACCTATAATAACGTAATACATTTTTAGACATGTTTTTAAAATAAAGTCAATATGTATTTAATATTCTTTAAATAAACAGAAGGCTCAAGTAAATCTTAATAAGTGTGTGGTTGTAACCTAACACTTATACAGCCTGTACACAACATATCCCAAGCCAGAACAGATAATAACAGTACTTCAGCTTCAAAATAAAAAGAAGCAAACTATGAGATCTGAGACATCTTAAAATTGTTTTATATTGATTAAAACATTAACAGCTGTGCCTGTATATCAAGCCACAGTGCTTAAGAAACTGCAATTCTTTTCTCACTCTCAGACACTTTAAAACAGGAGTGCCGACAGCATGTGAGCTACTTATAAAATGACAAAGTCAAAATGATCTGCCTACTACAAAAATGAAAATAATTGATATATTTATAATCATAATAATGTTGGAACTGTAAAGGAACCCAGGTTTTCCCTTGCGTGTTCGTTAGTTTCTGCTAGACAAAAATACACTTGAGACAGAAATAAAGTCCAGATAATTTACTTATTCAAATATTAGAAAGCCAAACTTGTACAAGGAGTCTGTGCCGACATTCCCATGCAGAGACTGAATATTTACGCCTATACAATGACTTTTATACTCAAACTATTGTGGGAGGCTACCGTGCTTTAGACGTAGCGCCTCTTCGTTGGTGCACAGGCCAGCGAGGCCTCTGGGCACATCACACAGTCCAATCAGACTCCATCCGGGGTGTTATCTGGCAACAAGTCATGACATCATCCCTATCAGTAGTTCTTGTCCTATTTAGTTAGTTTGCTGTTAGATAGATTGGAATATCAAACAGTGAGTCTATGAGTCTCACAGCTGTGATTAGAGCCTTTATCTTCACTTGACCTCGGTACAATAATGAAATATAGCAGCAGTTATGCAGAATAGCTAAGCCAAGTTATTTATCCTAACAGAACGGTGGACTTACTGACTTCATGTGGGAAAAGGCCGACTCACATACATTTTATAGATCTTTCTCCATTTTATCTGATGAATGTTAATTTAAGCTTAAAATAAGCCAAGCAGACTTTACTGTACTTAAAAGCTCTGTGCCCCTTTTTTGGACCCTCGTCCACAGTTTGAAAACTCCTTTTAAGAGAACTTCCACTGGCACTTTACATAAAACTGTGAAGAAAGCAAAGTAAGTGGGTAGGACTTTTAAACCTGATTTTTCAAGTTCCAATGGAGTTACATTCTCTCACTGGTTTTGCAGTGGTATTTACCAGCCTCTGCACATTTACCAAACACGTCGTAACAAATACAGATGCATTTGTGCGTTTTTATGAGGCAACCTTCCACTACATGTCGCAGTAGGCTTGCTTTGTGCTGTAGACCTGCTTTGTGCTGTAGACCTGCTCTGTGCCAACACTGTAACATAAATTTAGATTAGTTTTTGCTTTCGTCTTGCTCTTCTAATCAGTGCACAGGGAGGGAGCCGATGTGCGCTATATATGGGGAAGAGAGAGCATGAAAAGGCGCGGTGCAGCGTGCTGATGTGAGGCAGATGGACAGGTAGGATGTTTTAAAGAGTTTAACCTGTCTCAAAATACACGCTGGTACGCGAGACAAGCCGCGCACACTGGGGGCGTGTGGTGATGTGATGTATTCGACGTATTGGGCACCTCTGCTTTAAAATATTTCCACACTGCCAACATTTTAGACAAAGTTTGACTGATTGTGTCATTTCGTCACAGGCCACTAGTCGGCCTTATTTTTAACTCACGCCACCGAAAGGCGAATGTGGCTTTTTTTTGGCAATATTCGGCCGAATATATTTGGTCGCTGAATATTCGGTTGCATCCCTATTTGAGAGATTTGTTCTGCCTTCTGTTCTTCCAAACCATAAATTAACTTTAACTTTGGATTTGATAAATTGGTCTCTCAATGCAATTGACATCTTTCTTTTCTTTTTTTCAACAAGGAATGCAGGTTCGGGGGGAACCTGCTTGCCCCAATTTGAGGAGAACAACATTTACCTCTTCTGACCCATGAGTGCAGAACTCTTGCTAACTGGATTAATGCGTGACCCTGTTTTTTCAGAAAATTCAGATTACTGATGCAGCTATTCAAAACTCCACTTTGGCTGCCTGGAAGGACTGGGACAACGGGCATAGCTATGAGCACTCAAACTTGTGACTATGGGTCGGGTTTGTGGTCATTAATCACTGGTTGGATGGATATGGTGGCTCTAAATCTTAATATTGGATAACATCCTGGAGAAAGCTCAAAGCTTTGCAAAGAGGAATGGACTTGGGACCAATATATGGACAAAAGAGTAGTTGTGCAAATTGAAATGCAGCTGCTCGCTATAAACCCAAACAACACAAATCTTATCTCAGTGCCCCTCCCCATCTAGCACTGGCCTCAAGGCCACTGCTGGAACAAACAGCTTCCCCCGGATGAACATGGCAGGGAGACGCTCTTGCATTCATTACGTCAGTCGAACTTACACCTCGGGATATTGACTCTGTCTGGGAGCTGATCAAGGATTGGGTGCCAGGCGTATCCCACGCCTTCGCTGTCATCTTGTCATTATGTGTACTGTATTTTGTTATGCGCTTCCTTTGTTTTCTTTTTTTTTTTTGTGTAATGGTTTTAGATAATTAGCGTCCCAGATCAGATCAGATAGTTGAAAAAAAGATCACACAGGTTCAGTTAGTCGTAAAATAGATAGTCATGTCACAGAGAATAATCTCAAGACTTATCTTAGTTTTGTGTGGGGGTGGGATGTGGGATTGTTCTTTTTAATCACTGTAAAGCGCTTTGTGTAGTATTTTTTGTATGAAAAGCGCTCTATAAATAAAGTTTGATTGATTGATATCAACAGTACTAGTTGCGTACCTTTGCTGATAGCACTTCTGTCCCCTGGCCCACACAGAGATAGACTCACGTTGGCAGAAAACAATGCAGAGTCAAAGAGATAATCTGTACCGCTGTCCAACACTCCACTACCCACAGACTGAGGAGAGAGAGAGCTCGACAGGGAGTGCGCCCCCGCAGGCTGGGAGGCCTCCTTTCCCCTGTGGAGAGACGAGATGGCACTTTTTACAGGGTAAAAATCAAGGCTACACAATGTATTGCAATCAAAATCACAATTTGAGTCTACTGATTTTTAGTTTAATGTTATTAGCTTGGTTTTTTTTAAATAGAACAACAAATTCTCGGAAAACCAACTGAACCTCGTGGGACTATAGGTCTTGTACCTGTAGTTTCAAAATTTACAAACACAATTACAAATGTCCCTGTGTCAGATGCCCTCCTTGTGTCTCCATGGGGTTTTATTCTGTGTAAAAGTTGCTAAGTAGTAGTTTAAACCTCTACAAACGTTATGAAACATTTCCTCCCTCCCTCTGTTTGCAATGCCCTTGCTCTGTGTCCGATGCCCTCCCTGTGAGTCAGATGCCACCCCTGTGTCCCATCAGAATCAGAATTTATTTGTCATTTCAGCACAAAAAACACAGAAACAAAACACTGCACTCAGGTCCAGGTCAACAGCAGCACAAATAATAATAGGAATAAATAGTTTAAAATACCGTATCAAATACAGTCTTTAAAAACAGCCCCCACCCCTGCCCCATTTTCTAAAGTGCTTCCCAAGACAGTGCTATTTTGTAAGGTACATTAGTGTCAGGGCTTTCTGACAGAATTGATCTGCCTAATGGCATCAGGGTAAGAACTGTTCTGAATTCTGGTGATCCTGGCCTGTAGGTGGCGCAGTTTTCTGCCTGATGGAAGAGCTGTAAAAAGTCCATGTGATGGATGGGTGGAGTCCCCCATGATGCTGTGGGCTGTTTTCCTGCACCTGGTGATGTAAATGTCTTCAATCAGGGCTCTACGCTAACTTTTTTTTTCAGGAGCACACGTGCCCCTAAGTTAAAAATTTTAGGAGCACAGAAAAAAAAATGGGGGCACAAGTAGGTTTTCATTTCGAACGATTATTACAGTGCAGAACTTGCGCACACCAACTTATTTGAATGAATTTAATACAAAAAACAAAATAATTATGACTGTACTTTTCCTGCATGATCGCAGTGTTTTTATAAATATATCTTCATTTTATCTGATTAATATTTAGATTCAAAATAAGCCAAACAAACTGTACTGCACTTGAACACTCTGTGGCCCTTTTTGGACCTTCACCCACAGTTTAAGAACCTCTTCTTTAAGAGAACTTCCACTGCACTTTACACAAAACTGCTTCAAAGTGAAAAACATAGGTAAGATTTTTAAACCTGTATTTTCAAATTCCTAGGTGAAGTTACATTCTCTTACTGGTTTTACAGTGGTTTTTAGCCTCTGCACATTTACCAAACTAAACGCACATTGTGACAGAGTTATTTGGCATTTTCTTAGGCAAACTTCAGCCCACATATCGCCTGCTCTGTGCCCTAGGTCTGCTCTGTGCGGACACTGACAGAAAATTAGTATTCGCGTATTTGACGTGAGGCGGAAGGATAGGTGGGATACCTGCCCTGTGACGCACGTTGGTACACAAGGGTGGCGCTGTGGACAAGCCGCGCGCTGCGGAGCCTGTGCTGACGGGCCGCACAGTGTCTGCGGGCTCCAGTGCACAGGCCGCAGAGAGACGTCCCGCGCGGTCACGCACACCGGTACAAGTTTATTGCAGCGGCCGTAATGAAATATGATCACACTCAGTATTTAGACCTTGAGTCCGTGATAAGACTGAGTCCAAATGCGCTCGAGTCCGAGACAAGACCAAGACAAAGCTCTCACTTTAGCGGAGAAGGAAGTCCAGTGGCGTGGGGGTGTTTACTGAGTGGTGGGATAGGTGTGGGTCCTGCTGCTCCTCGTTTAAGGTGGGCGTGGGTGTGTTTTGAAGCGGAGTTTGTTCGTATGAGGCCACACGCGGAGCTCGTACGCTGGGGTCAGCGCTCGCGCTGGGCACGCGTGCGGCGCTTTAGGGGCGATCCAGGCTTGGGCACGATTCTAAAGTCCTAGTGTGAGTGCGCCCCTAATGTTTGATACATTTAGAACGTTTAACTTGTCACGTTAGGTCTGTGCGCAGCTCTCCTTACTGTGGCTGCAGAAGCACTCGCACTGGTGCGACTGTTTTATTTTCCTCGTTCGCACGACGAAATATTTACTCGCAAATGCGAGTGAAATGGGCGCACTGTAGAGCCCTGCTTCAATGCAGGTCACACTACACATCTGCAGATGCGCTCAGCAGCTCTTATTACCCTCTGCAGAGCTTTCCTCTCTGTCATGGTGCTGCTGCTGAACCACACAGTCATGTTAGAGGTGAGGATATTCTCCATCGCAAACCTGTAAAAGGTCTTCAGGACAGAGGGCCCCAGTCCTGCTTTTTTAGTATAGGCGTTGATGTGCTTTCTTCAAAATGCAACTAGTAATATCAGACCAGGTGAGACTGTTTGTGATTTGGACTCCGAGGTATTTAAAGCAGGAGTCAATCCCCACTGCATCTCCATGAATGTACAGAGAAGGGGCACTGGGTTCCCTGCAAAAATTCACGATCATCTGTTTTCTTTATACTGATGCAAAGATTGTTTATTTTGCAAAAGGCCTCCAGCTGACAGACCTCCCTTCTGTAGTTGGACTTATTGCTGTTAATGTTGAGCTCCACCACTGCTGGGTCATCAGCAAACTTCACTATGTGATTGGATGGATAGTGGGCGACACAGTCATACGTGAGCAGCATGTACAGAAGGGGGCTTAGAACATCCCTGGGGTGAGCCAGTGCTGAGGCAGATGGAAGAAGATGGAAGATGGTGTTGTGGATCTTTACAGTTTGTGGCCTGGTGATGAGGAAATCCAAAAGCCAGTTGCACAGTGTCCTGCTTAATCCAAGGAGTACGAGTTTGTTGCCCAATGTCTGTGGGATTATGGTGTTAAATGCAGAATTGAATGAATGAGTCCAGATATAGCATCAGGCATCAACGGTGGAGCAATTTTTACAATGAGCATACCAATAGATGTCCACAGCCCTTTCATTTCTGACATCACCAGCCTTTCGAAACATTTCATGATGGTGGATGTCAGAGCCACAAGATGCTAATCATTCAAGGTTAACACTGTGCTACACTTTGGAACAGTTATGATGGTAGCTCTCTTGAAGCACTGGGGCATCACCTGCTGGTTTAAGGAAGTGTTAAAAATGTCAGTAAGTACCTCAGAGAGTTCATGGGTACATGTTTTGAGAGCCCAGGCACCTTATCTGGACCTGCAGCTTTATAGGGGTTCACCTGTTACAGGGCTCTCCTCACTTCTGATGTTGTTACAATGAGAGTTGGGTCACTAGACATTATGGTGAGCCTGGACAGAGAGGGTGTATTTAGGGCTTTAAACCATGCATAAATATTGTTGAGGGCATCAGGGAGGGAATTATTATTGTTATTTCTCTGATGCCTGCCAACATCTTATACAGAGGGAACACCACCCCGGTCTGCCAGTCCAGAGGTACTGTTCCCGACCGCCACGCAATGTTGCAGAGGCGTGACAGCCAAGACAGCCCCACAACATCCAGAGACTTAAGGTACTCAGGACAGATCTCATCCACTCGGACTCCATGTCCCCAGCCTTCCCTGGGATCCGGGAGAAGCTCTCCCGGAGGTGTGATTTGAAGGCCGTACCGACACAGGGTTCTGCCAGACGTTCCCAACAGACCCTCACAATACGCTTGGGCCTGCCAGGTCTTTCCGGCTTCCTCCTCCGCCAGCGGACCCAACTCACCACCAGGTGGTGATCAGTTGACAGCTCTGCCCCTCTCTTCACCCGAGTGTCCAAGACACACGGCCGGAGGTCAGATGACACGACAACAAAGTCGATCATCGACCTCCGGCCTAGGGAGTCCTGGTGCCACGTGCACTGATGGACCCCCTTGTGCTTGAACATGGTGTTCTTTCTGGACAGACCGTGACTAGCACAGAAGTCCAGTAACAGAACAACGCTCGGGTTCAGATCAGGGAGGCCGTTCCTTCCAATCACCCCTCTCCAAGTGTCACTGTCGTTGCCCACGTGGGCGTTGAGTTGGGTTAAGAAGCTTCCAGTTGGTCCAAAATGCAGCGGCCAGAGTCCTAACAGGAACTAAAAGACGTGATCACATCAGTCCTGTGTTCAGGGCTCTACGCTAACTTTTTTTTTCAGGAGCACATGTGCCCCTAAGTGAAAAATTTTAGGAGCACAGAAAAAAAAATGGGGGCACAAGTAGGTTTTCATTTCGAACGATTATTACAGTGCAGAACTTGCGCACACCAACTTATTTGAATTGATGTAATACAAAAAACAAAAGAATTATTATGACTGTACTTTTCCTGCATGATCGCAGTGTTTTTATAAATATATCTTCATTTTATCTGATTAATATTTAGACTTAAAATAAGCCAAACAAACTGTACTGCACTGAAACACTCTGTGGCCCTTTTTTGGACCTTCACCCACAGTTTGAGAACCTCTTCTTTAAGAGAACTTCCACTGGCACTTTACACAAAACTGCTTCAAAGTGAAAAACATAGGTAAGATTTTTAAACCTGTATTTTCAAATTCCTAGGTGAAGTTACATTCTCTTACTGGTTTTACAGTGGTTTTTAGCCTCTGCACATTTACCAAACTAAACGCACATTGTGACAGAGTTATTTGGCATTTTCTTAGGCAAACTTCAGCCCACGTATCACCTGCTCTGTGCTGTGGGTCTGCTCTGTGCGGACACTGACAGAAAATTAGTATTGGCGTATTTGACGTGAGGCGGAAGGATAGGTAGGGATACCTGCCCTGTGACGCACGTTGGTACACAAGGGTGCGCTCTGCGGAGTCTGTGCTGACGGGCCGCACAGTGTCTGCGGGCTCCAGTGCACAGGCCGCAGAGAGACGTCCCGCGCGGTCACGCACACCGGTACAAGTTTATTGCAGCGGCCGTAATGAAATATGATCACACTCAGTATTCAGACCTTGAGTCCGTGACAAGACCGAGTCCAAATGCGCTCGAGTCCGAGACAAGACCAAGACAAAGCTCTGGCTTTAGAGAGGGAAGTCCAGCAGCATGGAGGTGTCTAATGAGAGGTGGGGCAGGTGTGGGTCCTGCTGCAGGGCGCTCCTCGTTGAAGGGGGGCGTGGGTGTGTTTTGAAGCGGAGTTTGTTCGTATGAGTGATGTCGGCCACATGCGGAGCTCGTACGCTGGGGTCAGCGCTCGCGCTGGGAAAGCGTGCGGCGCTTTAGGGGCGATCCAGGCTTGGGCACGATTCTGAAGTCCTAGTGTGAGTGCGCCCCTAATGTTTGATACATTTAGAACGTTTAACTTGTCACGTTACGTCTGTGCGCAGTTCTCCTTACTGTGGCTGCAGAAGCACTCGCACTGGTGCAACTGTTTTATTTTCCTCGTTCGCACGACGAAATATTTACTCGCAAATGCGAGTGAAATGGGCGCACTGTAGAGCCCTGCCTGTGTTAAAATCACTTTACTGGCTTCCTGTTGAGTTTAGAATTAAATTCAAAGTTCTCCTCCTGACATACAAAGCCTTAAACAATATGGCCCCATCATATCTTCAGGATGCCATTGTCCCCTATCAGCCAAATAGAGCCCTTCGCTCTCAGAATGCAGGATTATTAGTGGTTCCTAGAGTGTCTAAAAGTACAGTGGGGGGGAGAGCCTTCAGTTACCAAGCTCCTGTGTTATGGAATCAACTCCATGTTGATGTTAAACAGGCTCCACAGTCTCTTTATTTAAGACCAGGCTTAAAACCTTCCTCTTCTGAATAGCTTATGACCAGGTTACTTAGTTTGATGTCACTAAGATAAGCTGCTGCAGGAGATAACAAGCTGGGGGAAGTGTGGCAACCTGAGCACTGTCCTCTGTTTCCTCCTATTTTCTCATCAGCATCACTTACTATGTTCTCATCTGTAGCTCGTTCATTGCTATTCACATGTTGTCCCCTGTCCCACTCCCCCTGTGGAGTGGAACTCTTTCAGACTCCTGATGACAGCTGGACCCCTCTCCTCTTCCTCGCCTGACTCTCCTCCTCCTCACCTGGCCCTCCTCCTCCTCGCCTGGCTTCCTCCTCCTCACCCGGCTTCCTCCTTCTCGCCTGGCTTCCTCCTCCTCGCCTGGCTCCTCCCCGGCTCCTTCCCCACCTGGGTAGATGTGGCCATACCGAACTGGCCCACGGGCCTGGACATCTATAGCCTGTCCGTCCATGGGAGTGGATCTCTCCTTCACTGTAGTTCTCCCCGAGGTTTCTTCTTTTTCCCAGGACCCTGGGTTTTTTGGAGTTTTTCCTTGCTGAGAAGGAGGGTCTAAGGACAGGGGATGACTGGACGATGTTTCATTTGCTGCTTTACATGAATGTTGTTTATTCTTGTTTTGATATGTCTGTGTGTATGTTTTATACATCAAAAAGGCCCGGCCACCAGACGCTCGCCGACGTGCACCCACCCCAGGCCCAGGGTGGGGCCCCGGTGACGCCATTCTGGGTGACGTATCGGGCCTCTGAATGTAATTCATCATAGGGGTTTTCTGAACCGCTCCTCGTCTGACCCGTCCAACCAAGGCAAACAGGTCTGGGGGGTACCTGTTTGCCTTGGTTGACCCTACCAGGGGCATAAAGCCCCCGACAACATAGCTCCTAGGATCATTCGGGCGCTCAAACCCCTCCACCACGTTAAGGTGATGGTTCGAGGAGTATAAGAAGGGGGACCGGAGGGTGTGTTCCAACTACAGGGGAATCACACTCCTCAGCCTCCCCGGTAAAGTCTATGCCAGGGTACTGGAGAGGAGAGTCCGGCCGATTCAAGAGGAGCAGTGTGGTTTTCAGCCTGGTCGTGGAACACTGGACCAGCTCTACACCCTCCATCGGGTGCTCGAGGGTTCATGGGAGTTCGCCCAACCAGTCCACATGTGTTTTGTGGACTTGGAGAAGGCATTTGTGTCCCTTGTGGTGCCCTGTGGGGGGTGCTCTGGGAGTATGGGGTCCGGGGCCCTTTGTAAAGGGCTGTCCAGTCCCTGTATGACCAGAGTAGGAGCTGTGTTTGCATTGCCGGCAGTAAGTCAAACCTGTTCCCGGTGCATGTTGGACTCCACCAGGGCCGCCCTTTGTCACCGGTTCTGTTCATTGTATTTATGGACAAAATTTTTAGGTGCAGCCAGGGGCCGGAGGGGGTCCAGTTCGGGGACCACAGGATCTCATCTCTGCTTTTTGCGGATGATGTTGTCCTGTTGGCTTCAACGAACCAGGACCTGCAGCACTGGGGCGGTTTGCAGCCGAGTGTGAAGCGGCCGGGATGAGAATCAGCTGTTTCAAATCCGAGGCCATGGTTCTCGACCGGAAAAAGGTGGATTGCCCTCTCTGGGTGGGTGGGGAGTCTCTGCCTCAAGTGGAGGAGTTCAAGTATCTCGGGGTCTTGTTCACGAGTAAGGGGAGGATGGAGCATGAGATTGACAGGCGGATCGGTGCAGCGTTGGCAGTGATCCGGTCACTATATCGGACTGTTGCGGTAAAGAGGGAGCTGAACCGAAAGGCGAAGCTGTCGATTTACCGATCAATCGATGTTCCTACCCTCACCTATGGTCATGAGCTCTGGGTAATGACCGAAAGAACGAGATCGCAGATACAAGCGTCCGAAATGAGTTTCCTCCACAGAGTGGCCGGGCGCTCCCTTAGAGATAGGGTGAGGAGCTCGGTCACACGGGAGGAGCTTGGAGTAGAGTCGCTGCTCCTCAACGTCGAGAGGAGCAGCTGAGGTGGCTCGGGCATCTGGGCCGGATGCCTCCTGGACGCCTCCCTCAGGAGGTGTTCCGGGCATGTCCCACCGGTAGGAGGCCCCAGGGAAGACCCAGGACACGCTGGAGGGACTATGTCTCTCGGCTCGCCTGGGAACGCCTCGGGGTCCGTCCGGAGGAGCTGGAGGAAGTGGCTGGGGAGAAGGAAGCTTGGGAGCCCCTGCTTAGACTGCTGCCCCCACGACCCGGCCCCAGATAAGCGGAAGAAGATGGATGGATGGCCTGCCAACATTCAATAAGGGTCATTATTGGAGAGATGGTTCTTTTTTGTTCCCTTTATACCCGCATCTAATTTCCTTGCAGCTTTAAGTCCAGTTCCATCTCCAGATACAAAAGCAGTGTTCCGGGCTCTCATCAAGGATCACATCTCAGCATTTAGCCATGGTTGATGGTTGGGATGTATGATGATTGTTTTTGGAACAGTAACATCCTGTACATATTTACTGATGTACCCAGTAATGGATGCTGTGTACTCATCTAAATCTAAGTGTTTGTAGTTGCTGTCTCCCTAAATACCCGCCAAAAAGTACGTTCTAAGCAGTCTTGCAGCATGTCATTTTCCCCAGGAGGCCACACACTAATGACTTTTTGTGTTGGCGGCTGGCTCTTTAACGCGCTGTTGTAGACGGGGACAAACATGATGGAAATGTGATCAGAGAGCCGGAGGTGAGGAAGGGGGAGAGCTTTGTAAGCACCCTTCCTGTTTGTGTAAAGATGGTCCAGAGTGTTAGCACCCCGGGTAGTAATATCGGTTGAAGCTGATAGAAATTCGGCAGTACATCAGTGAGTATGGTGTGATTAAAATCTCCCTCGATCACAAACAGGGCATCTGGGTGTTTGTGTTGTCAAGAAGCACTTTTAGAGCCTCTTTTACTGGGCTTGCTGGAATATATACAGCCATGATAAACACAACTGTAAACTCGCGTAGCAGGTAGTGTGGACAACACTTCAGAATTCGGAATTCTACTGCTTCAGAACAATCACTGGCAATGGCGGGAACAGTTTGTGCACCAACACCAAGTTGTAGTCCTACAACATGTAACACTGAGTCTGGCATGGCTTCATTACGCCACGTCTCAGTCAGGAAAAATGCACAACAATTCTTTATTTCTTTGTGTCTCAACCTAAGTCTAAACAAGTTCATTTTATTCTCCAGAGCCCGGACAGTGAGGGTATCGCTTGTTTATTAGCTTTAGCTTTTAACCAGGTTAAGCGGCCAGCCCACTTTCCCTTCTTTCTGCCTCACATACACTACCATCTCTTAGTCCAGTGTGGCTAGAGTTTGCTCTTCAAACCCGATGTCCTAATGAGCCCCAGCCTGACGAGATCTGCTCTCAGTTTTCCATGGAGTGGTGTAATCTCCCCACAGTTTTTATAGTCCATGAGTTCCGTAAAAGTATACCAAATAGTCTGAGTCAAAACTGCTGATACCTGGAGCTGCAGAAGCTGCTGCACCACTGTGTGCTGCCATATTACCGACATACTACATGGAGTCTTATTCTATGTAAAACATGCAAACATGTTCTGAAATGGGTGGGATTTTTGTATTAGTTTAAAGTTTAGATTTCAGTCTCTCTCAACTGCTTAATGTCAAAAAGATCAAATCAAAAAGATTATGTTTTGTTTTATATGAATGATCAATAATCCATTACATATTCTTGCATTAAGTTTAGCTCATCCAAAGCTTGCATTTCAATGTTTGTACAGACGTGACTCACGTTTTGGGGAAGTAGAGGGGAGCAACTTCTGGGTCCATGGAGGTCAGATCGTCCAAGTAAATATCAGATGTTCCAAGATGGTGACTACACTTCTCTACAACAAAAGTTTTACAGAAACAATTAGAAAAATTTATTAAATTGTAATTAACGTTAAAAAATGTGAAAATGTGAAAGGTGAATTAAGTAACTTTTCTGGTAGGGATTCTGCTACCTGTTTGTTTTTCTGAAGATACTGAGGTGCCTAGAATGTTCCATAGTATAACATTAAAAGTTATTTAGCTGTCATATACTGAAGCATTTGTACTTAAGATCTGATCCACAGACTGTATATAAATGCTAACCTGCTAGCCACCACATTCCAAATAAGATGTGAGCATGGCCATGCTTCCGGCTCCAACTCACTTTCTATTGAAAACTGTGACCCTCTCTCTAACTGCTGGTGTCGGGCTCCTCATTTTTGTTTTAAAATGTTTGCACTTAACCCCCTCTACTAAATACTAAATACTCTCCTATAAAGGCACTTTCAGGCTGACAGAGAACCGTGTCGGTGCCGGTTCCTGCAACTAATCTCGAACCGAATGACGTGTTCACGCCGAAAATCAGAGCGTTTGGGAACCGAAAAGTTGATTCCCGACGGGAACCAGGTAAAACTTGGTTTTTCCAAGCGAACTGTGACGTCACAGACAACATGAGCAGGTTCACCTGGGTCACACGTGGTAAAATAAACAAACAAAGAAAACTTGTGTAGAATATGCATCCATGGGAATATGGTGGAGAAAAGTGACATGAAGATTGTGCAGTGGTCAGCAAAGGAGACCAAATATTTGCTGGCCAAATGGACTTCAACAGAATTTCAACAGAAGCTAGACAGCACCACAAGATAGGATCCAGCCATAGAAATATAATAAAATCTGGAAGATGAATCCAAGATGGCGCCCTATTTTTTTCAATGGCCTGTGCTCATTGGCACATGACCACAATTTTTTTTTTTACTTCCGCATTTACTTCCTTGTTTGCATCCCAACGTGTGACGTTGGGCAGCCCAAGGCTGTGACGTCAGAAATGCAGTTCTGACCAATCAGAGCGCAAGCTGCTAGATCGGAGCTAGCGCGGGCTCAGAGTGGAGCTAGGCTAACTCTTACAAAGTTGATTTTTAGGTGCTTTGATGATCAAATGATTGGAAAGATAAGATCATGGCCTAAATGAACACAAGGCAACCCGGACGCCAGTTACACAGGCTAAGTGAAGTACCATCTGAAATATGTGTTGTTGTTTTTTTATTAAATTCACTACATTTACAAATATACAAATCTGGCTTTTATCATCTTATCCAAAGTGAAACAGTTTTTATCTTTTAATTCTTTGGAACAAGTCATGCACGCTTTTATCTCCTCTCGTTTAGACTACTGCAATGCACTTTTTTCTGGCACCACTTGCAGTTCGTCCAAAATTTTGCTGCTGTTTGCTGTTAACTGGAAGCAAAAAATGTAAGCACATTATCCCGATTTTAGCATCGTTGCACTGGCTTCCAGTTTGTTTTGGAATTGATTTTCAAGATTCAAGATTCAAGATTACTTTATTTGTCCCGAAGGAAATTAGTTTTGGACACAAAGGCTGCCACATAAACAGTACACATTAAACAAACATGAAACAAGACATACTTCAACATTCACTTTAACAACCCCATACAACATCACATCACAGTCCTGTTGTATGGGGTTGTTAAAGTGAATGTTGAAGTATGTCTTGTTTCATGTTTGTTTAATGTGTACTGTTTATTTTAAGATTTTATTGTTTGTTTTTAAAGCTTTGAATGGACTGGCCCCACAGTACGTCTCGGTCCTTCTCTAAATTTACATCCCCGCAAGCCCTTTGAGGTCCGAGGGCCAGCTCCAGCTTGTGGTGCCCAAGACGAGACTTAAAACAAGGGAGGACAGGGCCTTTTCTGTGGCCGGCCCCAAACTCTGGAACGCCACATCCAAACAGCCCCCACAGTGGAGTGTTTTAAGTCTCGTCTTAAGACCCACCTTTATTCTCTGACTTTTAACACCACGTGAGTTGTATGGTCCTTTTATTTATTTTAATGCTTTTATTTTACCTTTTTATTATTTTATTTATATTCTTGCTCTTATTTGATTTAACTAGTTTTATTATTTTTTACAAGGACTAGTGGAGGCAAATAGAGCTTTATTTTTATTTCTATTGACTATGTTTTATTTATGTTGTGCAGCACTTTGGAAACTCTTTTGTTTATGGAATGTGCTATATAAATAAAATGGATTGGATTGGATACTTACCCTTTTTGTCCTGTATCTCTGAATTGGTTGCATTGTCGTTTGCTGCTGTCGAGTTGCACATTTCCTCTCCCTCATTGTTAAAGATAGCTTCTACAGATTCAAAGTTATTGGCCAATATTTCCTCTTTCAAACACTCGCCATCCTCTCCTCCATTCACCCGTGCACTCATTTGTCCATTGTCCTCGTCAAGTTGATATATTGCCTCTCCATTATTTACAGCATTTTGAATCAGTATTTTTTCTGGCTTGTTAGAAATGTGCACTATGCCATCTTTTTCTGATTTATCGCCAGTTGGAAGATTAAGATTTGTGGCCTTGTTTTGCAGTCCATTGGCTGGTTTTGAAGGGGGAGGCTGAGGGAAGTAGTTGTTTAAATCCAGGGATCTTGTTCTGGCTTTGGGTCTGACCACAGTCACTCTGGTGGGGGAGATGGAGGGGAAAGTTGGGGGTGTAATTCCCAGGTCAAAAGAGTCTTGCCTCTCAATAGTTCTGAAGTGGGAGGACACGGAGACGGAAACGTGAACAGGGGAGCGCAGTGACTGGCATGACTGTGGACAGAGAAGGAACATATATGATTACATGTAGCTATACTTTTAATTTGGGCAACTCAGTCAAAAAACTTATAATGCGACAAAAAGCGCACCACACAGACCGAAGGAGAATATAATGAGATTTGAAATCTAAGAGCTCAATGACTGCTGCAGGATATGGCTGCGGACCACAAGCCTAAAAGTTGTGAGTGCACCTTGCATCAGCTGTTTCCTGTCTCGAGTAAAACAAGTCACTTTGAGACTCCTAAATTTTCTAAAGATCAGATCACTGCACTTCAAGTTTAGATTCAAGTCAAAACTGTGTTATTATTTGTGAAAGGTGGAGCAATACTTCAGATAAATGATTTTTAATGCATAGAAGGTTGGCAATAAAGTACACAGGAAGTAGATTATCAATCACTAATCTGCAGCTTCACCCCTTCAGCCCTGCGTGGAGGTAAACAGACACATGTGAGGAGTTACTCTCGCCTTTTTACTTCTGAAGAGAGTTTTAAACTGGATTAATAGAGCTGTTTTGTGGACTGGGTTTCATTATTTGTCATAATATGAATGAAAATGCTGCAGTTCCATCCATCCCATCCATCTTCTCCCGCTTAATCCAGCTGGGTCGCGGGGGCAGCTTGCTGCCCAATCCTCATAGCACCTGACCCCCCCATGAACCCCTCTGCGGGTGGTGAGCCCACAGGAGGGTGGACGTCATGGTCCTTGATGTTAGTTCATAGGGGTGCAGGAGTGGCAACACTCATGCCTCACAGCAAGAAGGTTGCGGGTACGATCCCTGGGTCGCCCGGGCCTCTCTGTGTGGAGTTTGCACATTCTCCCTGTGTCTGGATAAGTTTCCCCCATCAACTCAAAACAAAACATGTCAGAAACTCATCAGAAACTTAAACTAAGTTTTATGAGTGATCTACAAGGGTTTTAAAGATTTTAAAGAGAATAGATTAATTCTGCAATATCTGGACATCTAGTTTATTTTTCACCTTCTTATATATCATCAAAAAAGGTGCTTGGAAATGATTGTGAAAAACAGACTTCAACATAAAGCCCTGTCCATATAACATTTACTGATACTGACAGTTTAAATGAAATGAAACCTATACGATATGTGCTGTGACTAATGTACAGATGTTGTAGCTACATAGCAGCTAAATAACTCTTGTGCATGTAATAAAAATACACAAAAATCGTTTATTTAACTTTAGTTGTGATTTTATTTTCTACAATTCACATTTCTAAGTAGTCAGTTAACGTTAAACATGTTAATAGTATTATCGTCTCTCCTCAATACTCTCCCTGCCTACTTAACAGACTATTTAATGCTAGTGGATAATACACAAACTTGCATTCAGATTAAACCAAATAAAAGAAAAATATATCTATGTAAAAAATACATTCATATCTTAATTAATGTCGGATTTTATCAACGATAGCTGCTAGCTCGTTTATTTGCAGAAATCCACTTCTACCGTCTTTGTAGATCAAGTAAAAGGCTTTCTTCTATCTTTGATAATGTGTACATTCCGGTGTGTAACAATAATCCACAATCTCCGAAACTCTGATAAAGTTTGTTCCCTGTGGCTCATTCATGGCTCACGCCGTTTTATGGGAATTTTTAGCCACAACCACTGCCAGTGTGGGTTTTGGAGGTGCATGCCAGGATTGCATGATGACAAGTGCAGGGGCTCTATAGAGCGATAATTACTCGTTTACATTTTTATTTGAATTGCTCCAATGAGGTGCAACTAGATAAAGAAAACAGCAGGGAAAGCAGTATATGAATTAATATGAAAACCAATTTTGAAACAAAAATATTAATTGATACAAAGTAAAAAGTTGGTAAAAACAGAAATAGTTCATTTTATGCTTTATTAATGAGTCAAACTTATTCCTCACTTAAACACTCTCACTTTCTACCACCCTAATTAAGATGATGTGATGTTTTGTTTTTCTGTTTTGTTTTTTTTAACTTTTACTTGAAATAGAACTCAAGAGGAGTGATCTGTCAGTTTGGTAGCTTTGGTGATAAAAATCCAGTGAGTGAGGAATGATATGATAATATATTACGATTATTATATTAGGGGTGGGATTTAATAAGTTTTCTTCTTCCCACTACTTTTCGGGGTTATCATGGGAACTTTTTGTTTGGTAATTTATGTTGAAGCCTATTTTCCTTTGTACTGACTGCTAGAAACAAATTAAAAAATTAAAAAAATTAATTACAGTAAAGAAATCAGATCTAATCATGAGTTTCAGAATGATGACAATCTAGCACCATTGTCAAGTGACAATTAATAACAAAGTCTTATATCTTTTGAATGAGAAAAAGTCTTTAAAATATCACTTAACAGGAAGCATTGAAGGTCCTTTAGTCACTGACCGTAGGAAAGCCTCCCCAGTTCCACTGAATCTCAGGTCCTGAAGATCCACGAGGTCGAACACAGAGCTCTGAGTCGCTCTTAGGAGACGAGGGATGACTCAGGAAAACACTAAAGAGAAATACAGAACAAAAACACATGATTTCCCATTTGGCTCTTGGCGACGGCTTTTTCTCTCCTCTCCTGCCCCTTATCTCTCCCTGCTCTGCTCTGTGTCGCGTCTGGTCTAGTATCAAGTCTTTTTCCTTGAGTGACTCTCTCCGCTCTGCTCTCCAAAACCAAATGGAAAAAACTATGGATTTGATAAGTTGGTCTCTGAACACTATTGACACCATTTTTTTCAACCAGACAAGCAGCGAGCCTGCCTGTCCTGCGGGGACCTACGCTGCCGGATACATGACGAACAGTTGGGAGAAGCGGCGCGTCGTGTGTCTGTCAGCTCTGTCCGTGGAGGATATCGAGGATCTATACTTATTGGGAACCATGATTACAGGGCTCCTACTGATCGGCCTAGGTGTGGCCCTATCTTTCAAGAAAAATGTGAGTATTGAGGCGGCTGTTCAAAGCCCCACTTGGCTGCCCGGGCTGATTGATACGATGGGCAAAACTGCCAACACTCAGACTGTGACTTTGAGCCGTATTATGGAAGGGTTGGCGGCCACGCACCGCACTGTGGAAAACACCACGGAAAGGCTAGCGGTCATTGATCATAGACTGGATGGAACTTTGGCTCCAATTCGCAACATGGATAACATCTCGGAGAAGTTGAATGCTTTACATAGGGTGATGGAAAGACCTTGAGACCAAATGGACAAAGAGAGCAGTGTTGTGGAAATTGGATGCAGCTGCTCGCTCTAAAACCAAAACAATCCAATCTTATCTTTTTGAGAATACAGCGGAGGAAGCCTAGCCCCTTCCCAACCCCCTCGCAGCTTCTTACCACCCCCCCCCCCCCCCCACCCCCCCGACCAGGTGGGCGGGTCTGTTGCATCCAGCACCTCCTACGGCTGCAGGATCTGAATGGCTGCCTGCCTACGCTGGGCTTCCTCCACATCCCTCCCCTACCCTGTTGCCAGTCCTGTGGAATGTCTGTACTGTGTTTTGACTATGTTGCTGATGCTCGGAGGTTTTTATTTGTGTACTCACTACAAACGATATCCCATTCTGGGGCATGGTCTGGGGCGGTCCTCTTTTTTTCCCCTCCCCCTGTCCTCATGTGATGCTGTTTTTTGTTTATTTCTATCTGCTACCTGCCTTCATGTCCGGTCCGTGTTGTCTCCCCCATGTAATATTGTTCTCTTTGTATGTTGTAATATACGGACGGGTGAACAGGTCCAATTTCGGTTTCTTGTATGTCTTGTACATGCGATGGAATTGACAAATAAAGGCTTCCATTCATTCATTATATACACAATATAATACAGTCTATTGTGGTCACGATACTAAAATTTCAAACCTGATTTTGATACTAAGCAATAGACTCGATACTCAATACAGATTCTGATACCACGATGATAATTTAAAAAAATAATTAAACAACAGAATGTGATTTCCAACATTAAATCATAGTACATTCTTTTATATTACTATGTGTTTTTTTCTGTGTAATCCCTTTGTGGCCAGGTAGGTTGCATAGTTGTCCATGGGTGTATACTAGTCTTATGTGCTCTTATACTTGTTTATGTGCTCTTATACTTGTCTAGTTTTGATACTAGTTTCAATATCGATTACTATTAGATTTTTCAATACTTCTGACAACCCTAAAAGAAAGAAAATTGAGTTTAAAATCAACTTTACATAAGATAATGTTTAAATGTATTACTTTACATTAGTATTATGTTTTCAGGCATAATTATGTATTGTATGACACATGATATAAAAGGCATGCAAAACTTGGAAACACCGCAAACTTTGGACATGTTTGTATTTAAGTTAGAGTCTGGAACTAGGTGGCGCTGCTGAGCACAGAGGGGGTTCTTACTTTTTGTTGGGGGATTGCTCTGAGTCAGAGTGAGCATAGGCATCTCTCGGTTGCTCCAGGTTCTCACACATAGAGTAGTAGATGGATTTACTACAACAAAAAAAGACACATTTAGACATCTGTGCTGAGAAAGGTGCCACGAACCAGATGAAAGCCACACCACCACCCCTGTTCACAAACGCCCCTGTGTTTAAAGATCTTTCAAAGTGGGGTTAGCAGTGGCTCATTTTGGATTACAATAGAAGAGGTTTGTGATTCTACAGTCAATTATTGGTTAATTTTTTTTTTTAGATATCACATTGGTCCAATAGTAGATAGATATTTTGATTCGGCATTGCTCTAGTCTGTGTGCCCATGTGTTCCCAGTTTGTTCTCAGTGCATCTTTTTTAGCAACTACTAAAATATGTAAAAATATGAATTTATATTCCAGATAAATACATTTTGTATGAGTATCTGCAAATATCGGTTATCAGCAAAGACTGTTTAAAGAAGTGGGATAAGTGAGTGAGATGAGAGGCTCCAGTCAAATGAAGCTCATGAGGCTTACATTTATAGGAAGACTTTGGAGCCAAGTTCCATGTTAGGAATATTCTGCAAATTTTGCACATCGGACACCAGAACGGTTTTGAAATTGGCGTTTTCAGTGTATAATAATAACTTGAAACAACCTTGTCTGTAGCAGGGGGCTTGTCTCGGGGTGCTGTGGGCTCTCACTCTCCTCTCTCTCCTCTGATGAACTCTCATCTCTCACAGGACAATCCGACCGGGCACGTTTCTTCCTGCGTTTCTTCCTGCGTCCTGCACTTGCCGTGGCTTCCTCTGGTTCCACTGGTTCCTGCTGTTCCTTGGGCTCGCGGGGGATGGGGGAGGTGCACAGGTGGGCTGGGACCTCGGACTGTGCAAAGGATGTTTGTGCAATCTCTCTGTTGTCCAGGTAGGTTCCATTGCAAAAGAAAATATAATAATAATCTGTGTTCTCACCTCCAGGTCCTCGTTTTCCTCCACAAAGAAAGCCTCTCCGTTGTCTCCCAGCTTCATGTGCAGATCCACCGCCTCCCGGTTAATCTCTATGTCCACCTTAAAACACAACACAAACTGAGAATCTAAATGTCAAACTTAAAGCACATAAAGAGAAAGGATTCTAAGGCTAGGAGCATGTTAACCCCTAAACCCCTTATTCACTCCACAGCCTTGCAATGTTTAGTGGACTCTATAGTGCTTCATTCACAGAGCTATTCAGACTTACCTCACTACTTTCAGGTCATCTGTTTCTTGCATTAATAAAAAGACAATGAAAACAGCTGATATGTTTGTTGTACAGTGAGTTCTGTTCTAGACACTAATAGAAATTATCTGGTTCAACATTTGGGATTTTACATTTCAGATCTTTCATGACAAAGTACCGTATTTTCCGGATTATAAGCCGCTACGTTTTTCCCAGGCTTTGAACCATGCGGTTTTTACAAAGGTGCGGCTATTCCGTGGATTTTTCTTCCACCACTAGGAGCGCTCTAACTGGAATTTCAAATTTCATTCATTTCATAACAAGATAGACGAAAAATTAATGCAAAGAAGAATACACTACTTTTTATTTAGCAGATATAACACGCACGACAAATTACTAACTGGTAATTATTTTCAAATCCTCACCCTTCCATCATGAAAAGCACGAAGGAGTTTGTATGATGCAAGTTTTAAGTTGAAGGCATCGATCTTGCTCCAGAAAGGAAACCGTGCTGTAGAGCCCTGCACCCGCGGGACCCACGGGACCAACACAAAACCGGGACACATTCTGAAAGCTTATTGCGGGCGGGAGCGCGACTGCACGATGCGGGAGCGGGCGGGAGCAGTACTGAAGAATGCGGGAGCGGGACTGAAAATTGTGTCCCGCGCAGACCTCTACCGTGCTGCTGCACGTAAGCTTAGCGTCAGTGGTTTCAGTGAAGATGATTAAAGTGACTTGTGGTTTCACTGCACAGGAGAAATGAAGGTCAATTACCGGTTCTTTTCTGTTTTTGACCTGTTTTAATCAGCACAGTTGCTGCCGTGTTAAAAGGCACTGTTCAGAAAGAATCTGTTCAGGTACATAAATGTACATTTACAGTACAAAATTGTTCTGTATATGCAGTAAATATCTCATTTTTCAACATGGATATCAGCGGCTTATAGCCCGGTTGAGGCTTGCATATCTTTTTTTTTTTTTTAATAAATAAATAAAAATAGAGTAGATAATAATAATAATAATAATAATAATAATAATAATAATAATAACTTCGTTAACTGGCGAGGGCCAATAATGCATCAGTTTTATATAGCGCTTTTCAAGACACTCAAAGACGCTTTACAGAGCATTATTCATTCACTCCAGACCCGGTGGTGATAAACTACTATTGTAGCCACAGCTGCCCTGAGGCAGACTGACGGAAGTGAGGCTCCAATCTGCGCCATCGGCCCATCCGACCACCACCACCATTCATGCACACACCACTTTCATACTAGTCAATGTGGGTGATGTGCCTTGCCTAAGGACACTACGACAGTTTTTGCCACTGGCCCCACTGTGGCACCTGGAATTCCCAGTGGTCTCCCATCCAAGTACTAACCAGGCCCGGCCCTGCTGAGCTTCTGAGATCTGACGGGATCAGGCTTTGACAAGCTGGTATGGCCACACGATGCGGCTTATATACCGGTGCGCTCAATAGTCCAGAAAATACGGTAAATGTAATCAATAGGGAAAACGGGCTCTTGCCCAATCTGAGCATAACATCTTCAAATTCTACAATCTGAAAAGATTCCTCACCACTTTCTCCTTGGAGTGCAGCACTCCCAGTTTTCCAAAGCGCACGTGAAACGGTGAGCACTGGAACGAGCCATCGGGTTGTCGCACCACAATCACATCTATGGCCCCAGTGAGAGTGGCCGGGTTCAGACCGCGGTACATCTCCTTCATTGTACCAAAGACAGAGGCTACGAGGTTCATGGTCTGAGCCTGGAACAGAGAGGGGTTCATTTAAGTTCATTGTATTAAGCAGTTACTATTTAATTTCAGTTAGTTTTTATCCTGGTTAACAAAGGTTAAAATAAGTTAATGAAAAATACCAGTAAAATAAATAAATAAATAATGGGTTTAAACATCATTATTTTTAATCTAATTAAAATATTTATTTAGACAAAACAAAAACCCTCCCACTGACACTCAAAAATGACGACAGAAAAATCCCTGAACAAAATGAATAGGCCAGTTTCTTCCTCCAAATCACATGATTTTAACTGATAGAGGATTGCTTGTAGACCGGATCATGCTAATATTGTCCAAATTCAAAAGAATTTAAGTTTTACACACTTGGCTTTTCATGGCATGATAAGTCACTAAAAACATGCCCTAACAACCCACATTCAGATGATTAATGAACTGATCAGCAGTTACATAATTAGAACAGTCGCTATGGTGATTAACAATTTAAAGTGCATATTATAGTTAAGTTAGGTAAGGTTAGGTTAAGCTAATCATTTTACTAACATAGTTTACATAAGGGTTTTTGTGTGTGATTTGATTTCCTGGTTGGACATAGGCAGCAGATGTGAGATTCCATAACTGATTCTAGCAATCATAATATAAGCAAGACCAAAAACCAGTCCCGTCACGATAACACATTTTGAAGTATATTAATTCTGAAAATATCACAATAAAAGATCATACTGAAATTAATTCATACCACTGTCACAATGACCTCACAACAGGATAATCACACTAAACCCTTGAATCATGTTAAACAGAATGTGTCAGCAATATTTATGAAGTACAATGTTACACAATAGTTATGTTTAGACAAAAGAAAAAACTTTATACAACTTTAATTAAATGGATAGAGTTTTCCATGTTGATAACAGTTGATGACATGAGTTTTGTTGATGTTGATGTTGATGACATGAGTTTTTACTGTATTTTTGTACTTTTCAACTTTTTTCTATAAACTGCCACTTAATTGATATGAAATTATTATAAATATTGATAACAGATACTATGGCAAACCAAGGAGTAATTAGAAAAACATGAAACCTGTCATATGCATTAAAAAAAAACATAATATATTATCTTTTGAACAGGCAAAAAGTCCGCCTATAACAGTAAGCTGAAGTAAGTAGGGTTTTCAAGTATTGAAGATACTAAAATGAATCAAAACAAGATTATAATCTGAGCAGGTATTGATACTAAAGTCACATTGATAGGACAGAAATTAACCTTTCCAGAAATTGTAAACAAGTAGGTGCGTTAGTTTCAGAATATTTTCAGTGTATTTAGCTCCCCCTTCAGGCAGATATAAGGCAGTGTCTGACCAGAACTGAAGAAGCATCTTGTATGAGCTGCGAAACATTTTCAACCGACAAATTGAATTTCTCCTTTGCCATGGATTCTACCTGGATGACTGGGGAATTTTACAAACATTTTTTTCCTGAATAGCTTTAGAATGATCTTGAGCTGTATAAGAGCACATATACATAGTATACATCCATGGACGACTATGGAATCTACCTGGACCACTGAGGGATTAGACAGATATAAGGCCACATGGGAATATTAAGTAAATTTATGTGTGAAAGTTTAGTTCAGTCAAGTACGTTTAGACATTTAGTCAGCTACCTCAACGTATTTATCTTTTCAGTATGTCGGCCATTAAACAACTGATTATTTAACTGTCCGTATACAATTGTGAAATGAGAACATGAAACAATACTAACTCTAACTAACTAACTGCAGCTGCCTAATTTTATGCAACTGCATTTTTTGCCCACTAGATGGCACAATAAGACGAGGAATGGCTAGTGACTCTTTTACATGATCTATCAGCTCTCTCTTAGATTAGAACACTGCTTGTGTTTAAATCGCTAAATGACCAAGGCCCTTTATAGCTTGCAGGAATGTTTACAAAATACCTCCCACCAGATCAGCAGCCAGGAGAGGCAGCTTTCACCTGCTGTGTGGACCGCCTATGGAACCTCCGTCTCGATATCAAAAATGGACCAACCGTCTCCATTTTAAAATGAAAAACTAAGCTGTTTGTGGATGCCTTTCACGAGCTCACACTCCCGTGTCTCACTTATGTTTGATGCGTTGCATTTGTGCTTTTTAATATGTGCATTTGTTTTAATTGTTTCTATGACATTATGGCTCACATATTCTTTATCTTCAAGACTTTTATTGTCATTGAACACACACAAGTGTCTTTACAAGCAGGGTCACTGTGCCAGTGTATTTAAAGTTCTGACTGCCCATGGGAAGACACACACACACACACACACACACACACACACACACACGTACCAATTAAAGAAACATTTAAAGAAAAAATTTAAAAACTATTTACAAACCAACCACTTTCCCCCGAGCTGCCTATGAATGTCTGATCTAAATAAAGTTATTAAACTAACAGTTACACTTGGTAATTTGCAACAATTATTGTCTAATGGAATCTGTATTGATTATCTAATTTATTCCTTAGTATGGAAACAGACTTTAAAATTTTAGAATTATCACTAGTACTTTTTCTTAAATTTCTCTTACCCATAGTGAAGGATTGAGTCTTGTATTATTAACCAGGCTTAGATCCACTCTGCTCCTGTCTCTGCTCCTGTCAGCTCCTCTGCTCCTGTCAGCCCCTCTGCTCCTGTCAGCTCCTCTGCTCCTGTCAGCCATAAAAGTCCCCCAAACCAAAACTTGATCTCTCATCTAATCCCTGTCCACCATTCTTAGGCGATCAAAGCAAAATAAAGTTTAAACTAAACCCACATGACTCTAAACAGAAAGCACAATACAGAGGAAGATGTTTTTAAATGCAGTTTCTGTTCCTTTATTTCACAGAGCGACACATGACTCATGACTCGACCAGGACATTCTCAAAGCTCCATTCAAAACAGAGAAAGCAGAGGTTCTATACTGCAGACTCTGGCCTCCACTGAAGCTTCTGGGTATTTAAAGGTGAACAGGTTCTCAGCCAGAGGAGAGAGAGGGCATAAGGTGAGGTTTAAAGTGCATCTGACAGCTTCTGATGATTCTCACTATTTGCCATAAATTGGTGGCATAATAATTGAAGTAAATCAAAATCATAGTTTTGCCGTTTTAAAATTACAGAAGACAAATATAGACTTCTATTTTAGAGAGTTCCATATTGATGACATCACACTAAGGGAGAATTATATCCAAAAGTTCGACACAATTTACAATTTACACATTTTCTCCACTTTTTTTAAAAACATTGTTTAATAAAATTAAGGTGTTTTGATAAGTTGTTATTCATCAAATAATCATTTTGGCCCATTGTACTATATGGCTGCTACATGGTTAATTATGGAATTCTCTATTCTCTGATGCCATGATTTCCAACCAGGAAGTAAAATTTGAAACGTAAAAAAATGTCAAATTGGGGAAAAGTGTATTAAATTTTTACTAAAATCTTAAATATGATTTGTAATGAAATATAATATAATGAAAACTGTGTTTTAGTGAAATTAGTAGTCTACCCTGTCATAGGACTTTATGCGGAGACACTATAAGCAAAACCATTTTTTCTCTAATTTTTAAATTTGGTCTCTCAACGATAGGGGTGGCACGGTACACAAAATTCACAGTACGGTACGTACCTCGGTTCAGACCCCACGGTTCGGTACATTTTCGGTACAGTGCAGGAAAAAAAGCATAACCAGAAAGGCTGTCCTCAAAGGCTGCTTTTTATTGCCTAAATCTCCAGCTGAGATAACTGCAACTTGTAGTAAAACAAGTAAAAGTAAAACATGTAAAACAAGTGAACACGCAAGCACCACATTGAGTATATTGATTGGTTACTGAGCTGGGTACATCAGTGAAGTTTTAACACATGGTCTTTTTAGGTGCCTTCTGTGTTAGCATATTTGAAGTGTTCCCACTCACATAACCCACAGCTGTCAAACAACGACGACAGACCGTCTTCGTTTTGTCCACCACCCGCTCTCCATTGCTGTTGTAACTCACGGGGAACCCGAAGTTGTCCCACACTCAGGGCTCTACACTAACTTTTTTTTTTCAGGAGCACATGTGCCCCTAAGTCAAAAATTTTAGGAGCACAGAAAAACAAATAGGTTTTAGTTTTGAACGTTTATTACAGTGCAGAACTTGCGCACACCAACTTATTTGAATGAATTTTATATAAAAAACACAAAAGAATTATGACTGTACTTTTCCTGCACAATCACTGTGTTTTTAATCAGTCAATCAATCTCCATTTTATCTGATTAATATTCATTTAGACTTAAAATAAGCCAAACAGACTGTACTGCACTGAAACACTCTGCGCCCCTTTTTGGACCTAAGCGAACAGACAAGAACATTCACACAGACAGTGGCTCCTCTTTTCTGCATCACTCAAGGAAAAACTAAAACTAAAACACAACACTCCCCACAGTTTGAGAACCTCTTCTTTAAGAGAACTTCCACTGGCACTTTACACAAAACTGCTTCGATGTGAATAAAGTGGGTAGAATTTTTAAACCTGTATTTTCAAATTCCTGGAGTTGTGACAAACAGATTAATTTGGCATTTTGTTTGGCAAACTTCAGCCCACATATCGCCTGCTCTGTGCCGTAGCTCTGCTCTGTGCGGACATGGACATAAAATTAGTTTTTTTCACAGGGCAGATGTTTAACCTGCCCTGTGACGCAGGCTGAGGGTGGAGCTGTGGACGAGCCGCGCGCTGGCGGTGCAGTGTCCACGGGCTCCAGCGCACAGGTCCCGCACACCGGTACAAGTTTACTGGCGACAGCAGCGGCCGTAATGAAATATGATGCACTCAGTATTCAGACATCGAGTCCGTGACGTGACCGAGTCCAAATGCGCTCGAGTCCTAGACAAGACCGAGACAAAGCTCTCGCTTTAGAGAGGGAAGTCCAGCGGCACAGGGGAATCTACTGAGTGGTGGGACAGGTGTGGGTCCTGCTGCGGGGCGCTCCTCGTTTAAGGGGTGTGGGTGTGTTTTGAAGCGGAGTTTGTTCGTATGAGTGATATCGGCGCACACCCGGAGCTCGTATGCTGGGAGTCGTCTTGGCGCGTCGAAGGTGTCGTGCCCGGCACGGTTCAAGCATTCTTTGCCAGCGCTGGGCGTGTCGCGCTTTAGGGGCGATCCAGGCTTGGGCGATTCACAAGTCCTAGTGTGAGTGCGCCCTAAATGTTTGATACATGTAGAACGTTTAACTCGTCACGTTGCGTCTGTGCGCAGCTCCTTATTGTGCTGCAGAAGCACTCGCACAGGTGCCCCTGTTTTATTTTCCTCGTTCGCAAGCCGAAATATTTACTCGCAAATGCGAGTGAAATGGGCGCACTGTAGAGCCCTGCCCACACCACCGACATAAATGATGGTGGTGGGTCTTCTAACTCCGAGCTTGAATTACTCGCCATCGTCTTTCACCCCTCTCGCAACGAGCTAACAGCAGCAACTTTCAACAACAGGAGTTTTGTGTTTGAAGGCGGAGTTTGCTAGCTAGACCAATCCAGACATGTATACATGTTCATGGACCAATCAGGGCTTGCACATGGCAATGGTTAAGGAAACTGTCGCAAAAGGAAAGTCCCGTGGTCAGTTCAATATTAAACTTTTGTACCGTATATTCTCCATCAAAATGCGCGCACCGAACCGTGACCCCTGTACCGTGACGGTTCAATACGAATACATATACCGTGCCACCCCTACTCAACGATGCAAGCTTGTATGTTTAGAGATCAAAGTGTGAAGTGTTGAAATTGTAGTATTGTAGTGTTGAAATAACAAAATTGTCCAATCTGTATCAAAAGATGTATCAATATAGATATTAATCAACTTGCAGTTATTAGGCCCGAGCACCAGAGGCTGGCGAAGGGCCTATTAGTATCGCATAGCGATGCTCATAGGGGGCAGGAACTAAAATGATGTGACGTGACTCGCCCGTAGTGACCAGGGACCATTGCCATGACGTAGCAATGCGCCAGAGGTTTCCGAAAATGTATAGTTTGTCGGCCAAAAAAAAGCGGAACATTGTTCTCGTATCAGAATATTCTTCTTCTTGTTATTATTTTTCTCCTAACGCACTCACCCATTTTTCACCCAGTGAACAATGACGAAAACTCACGAAATTTGGCCATGTGTTAAAGACTCCGCTTCTTTAACTTTTGGCTATTTCCATTTTCAATAAATAAATAAAATGGCTCGTCAGCGCCCCCAGACGACACACGTCAGTCTGCCTCAGAGCTACAATAGTAGTTTACCACCACCGGGTCTGGAGTGAATGAATAATGCTCTGTAAAGCGTCTTTGAGTGTCCAGAAAAGCGCTGTATAAAACTAATGCATTATTATTATTATTATTAAAAACACATTAGGGAATACAAATGACACCAAAACAAATTTGCATGTAGAATCATGAAATTTAACACAGAAGTCGATCATAACAAGACGAGTAAAAAATATTATTATGGCCACGCCCCCTGACAAACCAAGGGGCGGCCATCTTGGATTAAAATTAGCGAAGCTGAAATGCACTCCTCCGCGGGAGTCACCCGAACAGCCTCAGATTTGGTCCACATTATCTCCAGGGGCGGAACGTCAAAAAGTATCCACATCCCAAATCCGTCTGACGTCTCTGAGCAGTGAAGCCACAAATAATGAACACAAGTTTTGGATATTTACAAACTGCTCCTATTTGCTCAAACAAACTCTGATTTCAATGAAATTTGACACAGTTCTTAAACTCTCTGCCCTAAACCTACTGAATGTGAAAAAGTTTAATTTGGTGCATTAGCGCCCCCTACAGATTGAAATAAAACGTGACCCCACAAACATGTTGAAAAACTCACCAAACTTTGCCAAAAGTTCAGAAATGATGAGACATTCAAGAAAATATAGGGTTTATGCGTGGGGACTAAAAAATGGAGATAATACGCCACTTCAAAAATTAGGCTCAACTTTGTCGTAGAGCCACGAAATTCGGTACACGCATTCATCACGTGAAGACAAACTAAATAATATTATTATGGCCACGCCCCCTGACAAAGCAGAAGGCGGCCATCTTGGAATGAAGTCTTCAAAATGCAAAGTCTGGATTTTGGCTCATGTTGCGTTTGAACGCACTCCTCTGGAAATCACCGTACATCATTTAGAGAAGTGCAGCTTCAAACGTTACCCCAATTTTTTGGAATAACTGTTATGGTTTATGTAAAATTACACTATAGCGCCCCCTAGATATGAAACGGCAACATTATCAGATTTGTACCAAATTTAGGAATTCAATTCTATGCATGACTACGAGCAAAAAAAATATATTACGGACATGGTGACTTTTTCACTGTTGGCCAGGAGGGGGCGCAAAGAGACCTCAAAAGATGTGTTGGTTTGGGAAATTTGAATCACTAATACATGATCTTGGCGTGACTATAATACACTGTAAAGCAGATGAAAAGTGTGGTTGGGGTTTACGGTTATTAGGGTTAGTGTGGGGTATGGTGGTTGCTGAGCACGGCATTTGCTGGGAACAGCGTTTGTAGGATGTGTCATTTGTGGGGCACTTCAATTTGTAGGGCACGCCATTTGCGGGGAACGGTGTTTGCGGGGTGCAGCTTAGGCGCACGCGAAGGCTGATCATCGCCGCTTGCGGCTATATTATGGGATGTTGTAATTTCAAATGTAATCTCAAAATGCATTTCGCCCCATAGGGACATAGGGGTCAGCCCTTAAAGTAACCCCTACGCACACCAAACTTCACAGTCTTTTGATATCTAATTCAAAACCAGATTTATTTAGCTAAGTTTTAACTTACAATGAGGGAAAATTTGAAATTTTAGGCCATTATTTAGTAAAACCCAGTGTACACAAATACTAAAGATATCCAAAATTCCCTCTGTAATTTTTGGTATGTAGGATGGATTAAATTTGTTACTTCATTGTGTATTCAACGCAATGAAGTAACAAATTTAATCCTGGTTCTATCAGATTTATATGTCCCAATTATTATCACTTTTATAAGTCTAATCACATTGTGCAATTTGGACTGATTTGGCCCTTTTAACAGATATGGAATTACCTCTATGTATGTCACTCTAAGATATGGGCAAAACAAAGGGAGGTAAAAATGTGGGTCAGTGAGACTCACCTCAGGACAAAACCATGTGCAAACACACACACAATGAGGGGACAAAAACGATAGATACTTAAAGACATGGTTTTATAGAGGTTTATAAGCATTTTGTTGTAAAACATTGAGTTCTTGGGTCTAGTCACAAATAGAAATGATTAAGTTCAATATTTGTGCATTTACCTTTGTAATCAATGAGGACAAGAGACAGATAGGGACGCACCAATACTGATACTTGTATCGGGTATCAGCCCGATACTTCCTTAATATTCTCATACACGTTAAACATTTGCCAATACCGATACTACTATTACACGACATATTATGCAGTATCAGATTATGAGAATACGGTAGCCAACATAAATAAAGCGACTGTACATGAGTGAAATGTTAAATGTACACATGTACGACCTGCACATGTATGAGCTCTGAAATGTTTAACATGAACCACCTCCAACGCAATATACGCACAGAACAGACTCACCATCAGCTGCACATTCTCTGTCATGGAAAGAACACATATATTCCACTGAGTCGTGACAGAAGCTGACTGCATCAGGGAACAAGGAGCAAGCTGTTTTTGTCAGGCTTATAATTTATGCAAATGAGCCATGTGGTTTTAGGTTTTGTTTCTGTAAAACGTCAACAAATGTGGCAAAGATGCATTATACACATTATAATCAAGATTCAATAAGTTTATTGTCAAATTTTCATATTCACATATGAAAAACTGAAATTACGTTTCTCACTTTCAATCAAAGCTAAATTAAATAATAATAATAAAATTATAAAATAGTAATAAAATTATAAAATAGTAATAAAATTATAAAAGTTCAAAGTTCATCTTAGGGACCCAGCCTCGTGGGTAGAGAGGTGATATCATGCTTGTTTGTAATTTTTTCCTGGTTTATTACATATATATTTTTTGTGCTTGCACATTTGTAAAATTATGTCGACAAACGGGATAGTACATAGTACATGTATTCAGAGATATGAGTATCCTGGGATACCACATTTGATCATGTACACAGGGATATGAGTATCCCGAGATACATTTGATCATGGACACAGAGATGAGTATCCCGGGATACTACATTTGATCATGTACACAGGGATACTCATATCCCAGGATACTACATTTAATCATGTACACAGGGATATGTATCCCGGGATACATTTAATCATGTACACAGGGATATGTATCCCCGGATACATTTGATCATGAACACAGGGATATGAGTATTCCAGTTTATCAGCACGCACGTAAAAAGAATACAGAATCCCGAATACTGCCATAACCATGATATGGATAATAACCGGGATACTGATACAAAGGAGCCGTGGTGTTAAGAGTAGCCAAAACATTGTACTGTTACTTCAAAATAATATTACTCAAGCAAAACTAAGAAGTAGTAGTAATAATAATAATAATAAAGCATCAGTTTTATATAGCGCTTTTCTGGACACTCAAAGACGCTTTACAGAGCATTATTCATTCACTCCAGACCCGGTGGTGGTAAGCTACTATTGTAGCCACAGCTGCCCTGGGGCAGACTGACGGAAGCGAGGCTCCAATCTGCACCATCGGCCCCTCCGACCACCACCAACACTCACGCACACACCCCTTTCATACTAAGTAGTGGTCCAAGATATTACTCAAGTAAAACAAAATGTGGGAAAACACCACAACTTCCGCACTTTATTTTAGGATTTCATCTATTCATCTGGATCCTGTCATTAAAGCGTCTAGACTACTTTCAAATTAGCTAACAATTATGAACGAAATTTGCGTAGTTGTACGCAGAAGTAGATGGTAAAGTATAATGCGTAGCTTAGGTTTTACGAATGGGTTGCTTCAGGTCGTGAAATAAACAAGTAACAACTAGATTTACTTTATTTAATCATTTATACCTTAAGATCGTGTTTAATAAAATAGATTTACTTACGTTTAAGAGTTAAAAAGGAGGCTTACCGTTCGCGTTTCTTTCAGCGATGAATTTATAAAAACATCGACGCTCCACGACACTTCCGGGATCTGAGCTGTCAATCAATCGAATCAGCCAATCAGGTATGAGGAAAAATATGTAAGACCCGCCTTCTTGTCAATAAAAGCAACAAAACAGTTTTTGACATTTTACCCTTTATTGGAGACGTAACAAAGACAATTCACTGACGGGTTTACCACGTTCGACGCGTCTCCTCATCCCATCTTTCTCCCAATCTCTCCCCCTCTTTCTCTACCAGTCTCTCTCTCTCTTTCTTTCTCTCCCAAACTCTCTCTCTCTCGTCTGATAAACCAAAAAGGAAAACATAAAGACCCTACCATAGGAGTTAATATAGAACTACTGTTACTTTTGTTGTAGCCACATATCACGCACATAGCAACACACTCGATGTACCAGGGCGGTAGAATATAAAATGAGAAGTTATAAATGATATGTTGCACTCATAGCTCATAAATAACGCAGCCTTTCTCCCAGTGATAATTTATCCGTGGTGGAAATGTTCACGACCTCGTCCTCATTCTCCCACCTGATAAGCTATGAAGAAGCTCATTTTTCTGGTTGATGATGATGTTAGAATTAGACTTAGACGAACTTTACTGATCCACAAGGGGAATTATTTGGACACAGTCACTCACACATCACAATATAATATAATAACAAAGAGCAAACATTTATTTATTTATTTATTTATTTTAATTTATTTATTTTTTAACAGGAAAAGATTAAAAGAAATTGGGCCTGACTCAGCTAGAAAGCAGAACATAAAAACACTAGACATAACATGCACTCTAAAAACAAGACAACATCCATACAAGCACAAACTGAGAGAAAGATTATTAGGGGGAGGCCATGGAGCGACCTCAGTGTTCACACCTGTACCCGTCCATGAGGTGGAGAGCAAATGCTCTTTTAAATAGTCTCACTGATGTTAAAGTCCTGATGTGTTGTGGAATGTCATTCCAGGCTTTAGTGAGCACATGAAAAAAGGATCTCTGTCCATAGCGGTTCCTGAATGCAGCAAAGGCAAAAGTCCATTTGCAACAGATCTTGTAATGCGTTCAGATCTTGAGCTAAGCTTTGGAACCAGCACAGTAAGTGCTGTTGAAATGTGTCCATTTAAAATTTGATAGTACAAGTTTATCCCCTGGCTTATTGTTTAGTTCTGAAATGTCAAAGCATTAGACAGAGACAGTGCCGAACAGTGGTGAGTCCAGCTTTGACGTCTGTTATGAATCTTGTAAGCTCTATTATAGAATCTTGTTACTGGTTCAAGGATTTCATTTGTAGTAAGTGACCAAATAGGCAAACAATACGACAGAGTGGACATAAAAATTGCATGAAAATATCTTCTAGAAACTGAAAGGGATAAGTATGGTCTAATTTTGCTATAGACAAATAACTTTTGGTTTAGCTTTCTAGTCAGAGTTGGAACATACACACTCTGAGATGTGAGTCAAGAGAGACTCCCAAGTACTTGTATGTGGAAACAACTAAAATGTTTTGATTGGAAAAGGTAATTAGATTGGCTACAGACAGCTGTCTCCTAAGTGAGTAAAAGTACATGCATTCAACATATAAATGGTAATAATAAATTCTAAATAAGTAGCAAAAAAGATAACAAGAGACAGGTGATAAATGGTAGTTGGAGGGGCTGATGGCGGAGACTGGCAGCCGCGCTTCCGTCAGTCTGTCCCTGGGCAGCTGTGGCTACAATAGTAGCTTACATCACTGAGTGTGGAGTTAATGGCCAGGACTCCCTTGAAAAAGAGATTGGTAACCTCAATAATAATAATAATAATAATAATAATAATAATAATAATAATAATAATAATAATAATAATACATTTTATTTGTAATGCACTTTACATTTCAATGAAATCTCAAAGTGCTACAGTGAGAGCATAAAAAGATGATAAAAACCACTTACAAAGTACATTTAAAACATCCTAGCACAAGGTAAACAAGGCAAAATCCTAGTTGGCCTTTTTAAACAGAAATGTCTTAAGTCCTTTCTTAAAGGCCTCCAGACTCTGAGGCACCCTCAGGGCTTCTGGGAGGGCATTCCACAGGCGTGGGGCTGCAGCCTGAAAAGCTCTGTCTCCCATAGTGGAGAGTTTGGTCCTTGGCTGATGGAGACAGTAGGTGGAGGATGAGCGAAGGTGTCGTGAGGTGGTGTATGGCGTGAGAAGCTCTGAGAGGCTGGGGCAGTTCCGTGTATGCACTGATAGGTGAGGAGGCAGAGTTTGTAATGAATCCGATGTTGAATGGGCAGCCAGTGAAGTGAGCGGAGAACAGGGGTGATGTGGTCGTAGTTACGCCTCCTTGTCAGGATCCTGGCAGCGCAGTTCTGGATGTGCTGTAGCTTCTGTAGGCTCCTGCCAGAGATCCCAACAAGGAGGGCGTTGCAATAGTCAAGTCGCGAGGAGACAAAGGCATGGATCAGTTTTTCAGCATCAGATTGGGAAAGGGAGGGACGGAGTTTAGAAATGTTTTTAAGATGGAAGAAGGAAACTTTGGAAAGGTGGCGTATGTGACTGTCAAATCAAAGATGTGGGTCGAGTTTGACTCCAAGGTTTGTGACAGATGAAGAAAAGGGGATGTTGTGACCAGAGAGAAGAATACTTGAATTAGAGAATGACTGGGTTTGATGTGGAGTTCCAAATACCATAGCTTCAGTTTTATTGCTGTTTAGTTGGAGGTGGTTATCTGCCATCCATGCCTTTATCTCCTCGAGGCAAGTGTGGAGGACAGATGGTCGGGCTGAGGAGGAGGTGGGGTCCATTTTCATATAAAGCTGAGTGTCATCAGCATAACAGTGGAATGAAAGTCCATGTTTGCGGATGATCTGACCCAGCGGGAGCGTGTAAAATGTAAAAAGGGGCGGACCTAGGACCGACCCTTGTGGCACTCCGCAGGTGACAGTGTGGGGGAGTGATTTGGCCTGCCCTAAAGCCACATACTCTGTTCTACCCGCAAGATAGGATTGGAACCAGCGGAGTGTGGTGTCAGAGAGACCACCCACAGTCTGGAGTCGGTGGAGCAGAGTGTTATGATCAACCGTGTCAAAAGCAGCTGACAAGTCCAGAAGGATGAGGAGAGATGGTGAGCCCTGATCCGCGGTCACGAGTAAGTCATTTATGACCCGGACCAGGGCTGTCTCTGTACTGTGGGCTGATCTGAAGCCTGACTGAAATTTTTCATACAGGCTATGAGTGAGAAGGTGCTTATTAAGTTGTGCTGCCACAACTTTTTCTAGGACGTTGGATAAAAAAGGTAAGTTGGAGATGGGCCGATAGTTTGCCAGGTTTTCAGGATCTAATGAGGGCTTTTTCAGACGGGGGTGGATGACAGCAGTCTTGAGGGCAGGGGACACTTCACCAGTTCACCAAACAAATCATTGATTTGTTTATGACTGCAGTAATAAGTGGATCGATAACTGCAGTGCTAGATTTTATCAGTGGTGTTGGGAGAGGGTCCAGCGGGCATGAAGAGCTTCTCATGCCTTTTAAAATGTTCTCAACCTCATTGTGTGTGGTCATTGTAAACTCAGAGAAGATATTCTCTGGCTTCAAGGACATGTTTACAGACAGAGGACATACTGCAGCAGGAAGCGATGACCGTATGGAAGCTACCTTGTTTGTGAAAAAGTCCATGTGTTTGTTGCACTGAGCATCACTGGTGGTGTCACTGTGAATGTAGGTGGGGGGTTTGAGTAGGAGGTTTATTGTAGAAAATAATTGTTTGGGATTACCAGTAGTATTGACTTTCCTGGTTAAATAAAAGTTAAATAAATAAAAATTAAAAATATAGAAAGGTAATAAAATTACAGCTTTATACAAGATATACAAGTCAGCAATTTTGGACTTTTGGAATGCTCTCTTTTCTCCCAGGGACCACCTGATAATCTTTGGTTCAGTGATGGGAAAAGTACTCAATTTTATTTATTATTTTATTATTATTTATTAAAACACAGGTCCAGAGTAAATAAATAAAGTACCCATTTAAAAATGTACTTTGAGAGTAAAAAGTAAAAGCATTTTGTGCAGATTTTGAGATTTTAAGGGTTTCAAATGTCCTCATATTGATACAGTTGTGTTGAATTTTCTTCAATTGATACAAATGAATCAGTAATTTTTTTTCTATATGTTTTTATTTCTATATTTTGCTTGCTCAAATTACAAATGTGTTAAAGTACAGCCCTCAGCCATTCAGCAGGTCTCAAACAATAATGAAAAATGTTTTTTTACGGGCACCTTTGGGGACAGGCTGTTGTCCCTGTCCTGCACCATGGACAGACTCTGGAAGTTGTTTGTATCACATGTCATACGTCTGTACAATGCTATAAATGAAAAGTGTAAGAGGATGGACTATTATGTTGCTATGTTCTTGCTGCTGCTGCTACTGTTGAACTTTGAATTTCTTTGGGGTTCAATAAAGTATCTATAGCTATGTCTCTTTTTTTATTTTTCAGTCCAGTTCAAAATGTAGTGGAATAAAAAGTACAGATACCTACTCTCAGATGTAGTGAAATAAAAGTAAAAATTATCCAGTTTAAAATATGCTTACGTAAAGTAAAATACTTTACTACAACTTACTACTTTGTTACCTTGCACCACTGCTTTGAACCCAAGGTTGGAAATGGCTGCTATAGAAGACTGTACTAAAGTACTAAACTTTCTCAAGTAACTTTAGCAGGTTTTAGGCTTTATATTCTTAATATTCTTAATATTTAGCTACTTTGGGTTTGCCCACAATTTAAATAAGACTCTCCTGTCTTTTTATGTTAAAGGGACAATTTGAAATTTTGGACATAGGGCCTCAGTGAGCCAGAGTGTTGGAGACGTGTGGAGACACTTTTTTTTTTATTTAATTTGATCCAGTCCTTGTATTTGGAGAGTTTTCTGGTGCTAGGCTAGCATATGTCAATGGGCATAGTTGGCCTGCCACTAAAAACAGCCTTACCCCCTCCACAGTGCACCCAAGCCAAAACAATTATAACGCCAGACTGTCGATGTGAATGTCTGTGTCGACAGAATAATTTTAGAAGTAAAACCAACCTTGCATTTGAAGGATTTATGAGCAGCAGCAGTAAGTTGTACTTCCTGATAGAAAGCTTGGCAGCGGTGAACTGATATATGAGAAAATAGTCCCTCAACAAGCTATGATTCATGCAATGCAAGGTTAGTTTTATTTCAGACATTTACATCAGTAGTCTGGCATAATAATTGATGTGCTTTATGGAGTGGGTAAGAGTGTTTGTTTTTTTTGTTCGTTTTTTTTTGTGGAGTGTTTTTAGTGACAGGCAAACTATGGCCATTGGCATGCACTAGCCTGCAGCAATCTCTTCAAATACAAGGATTGGATGGCGTCTCCACACGTCTCCAACACTCTGGCTAACTAGGAAATGAGGTTCTATGTCCAAAATTCCAAGCTGTCCCTTTAAGTAGGTCTAATTCTTTATCATAGCGGTTCAGTTATAACTGTTAAAGATTAAGCAGTCTATTAAGACAGTAGTAGCAGTTGTACTGTAGCAGCAGTAGCAGTAATAGAAGGAGGAGGACGCGGAGATTACATTGATCATTGTAGCTTGCTATGAAATATTCAAAAGGTAAATAATAATAATAATAATAATAATGCATCAGTTTTATATAGCGCTTTTCAGGACACTCAAAGACGCTTTACAGCATTATTCATTCACTCCAGACCCGGTGGTGGTAAACTACTATTGTAGCCACAGCTGCCCTGGGGCAGACTGACGGAAGCGAGGCTCCAATCTGAGCCATCGGCCCCTCCGACCACCACCAACACTCACACACACACCACTTTCATACTAGGCAATGAGGGTGATGTGTCTTGCCTAAGGACACAAGGAAATGTATGAATAACATAATAACCTGAACATTTCTAGCAGTGATGAGACCCAAGAGCTCACTGTATTATAACGCAAGTCTGCATTTGGCAGGGCCACACAGGAGCAGACAGGGGCAGAGCAGACAGGAATAATTCACAACCACAGACCAAGGAATGGACTTGTTAGGCCCGAGCGCCAGAGGCTGGCGAAGGGCCTATTAGTATCGCATAGCGATGCTCATAGGGGGCGGGAACTAAAATTATGCGACGTGACTCGCCCGTAGTGACCAGGGACCCTCGCCATGACGTAGCAATGCGCCAGAGGTTTCCGAAAATGTAGAGTTTGACGGCCAAAAAAAAGCGGAACATTGTTCTCATATCAGAATATTCTTCTTCTTCTTCTTCTTCTTATTATTGTTTTTTTTTTTTCTCCTAATGCACTCACCCATTTTTCACTCAGTGAACAATGACGAAAAGTCATGAAAATTGGCCACCTGTTAGAGACTCCGGATGTCTAACTTTTGGCTATTTCCATCTTCAATAAATAAATAAAATGGCTCGTCAGCGCCCCCTAAAAAGACAAAAATGCATTAGGGAATACGAATGACACCAAAAAAAATGTGCACGTAGAATAATGAAATTTAACACAGATGTCGAACATAAAAAGACAAGTAAAAAATATTATTATGGCCACACCCCCTGACACACCAGGGGGTGGCCATCTTTGGATTAATGTTTGCAAAGCAGAAACGCACTCCTCCGCGGGCGCTCACCCAAACGGCCTCAGATTTGGTCCACATTATCTCGAGGACGGGAACATCAACAAATATCCACAGATCCCAAATCCGTCTGACGTCTCTGAGCAGTGAAGCGACAAACAATTAACACAAGTTTTGGAAATTTACAAATTGTTCCTATTTGCTCAAACAAACTCTGATTTCAATTAAATTTGACACAGTTCTTAGACTCTCTGCCCTAAAGCTACTGAATGTGAAAAAATTTAGTTTGGTGCATTAGCGCCCCCTATAGATTGAAGTAAATCATGACCCCCCAAACACCGTCAGAAACTCACCAAACTTTGCCAAAAGTTCAGAAATGATGAGACATTCGAGAAAATATAGGTTTCATGAGTGGGGATCAAAAAATGTAGATAATACGCCACCTCGAATATTAGGCTCCGCCCACTGCTACAGGAGCCATCCTAGCTCAATTTTGTCGTAGAGCCAAGAAATTCGGTACACACATTCATCACGTGAAGACAAACAAAAAATATTATTATGGCCACGCCCCCTGACAAAGCAGAAGGCGGCCATCTTGGATTGAAATCTTCAAAATGCAGAGTCGGCCTTTTCACTCATGTTGTGTTTGAATGAACTCCTCTGAAGGCGCTTCACCCACAGGGCTGAAAATCACTGTACATCATCTAGAGAAGTGCTGAAAATCACTGTACATCATCTAGAGAAGTGCTGAAAATCACTGTACATCATCTAGAGAAGAGCTGAAAATCACTGTACATCATCTAGAGAAGTGCTGAAAATCACTGTACATCATCTAGAGAAGTGCGGCTGCATAAGTTTGCTCCATTTTTTTGAGAACTGTCACAGTTTACCTGCAGCAAAGCTCCAAAGTTCAATCAAAATTTAGACAATATTCAATGTGAAGATTTGCTCCCGTTGGCACAGACTTAGTCCGATCGTGCTGAAATTTGAGTCACTGATGCTGATCTCGGCCTGAATATAAAACACTATAAAGCATATGGAAAATTACACTATAGCGCCCCCTAGACATGAAACGCCAACATTATCGGATTTGTACCAAATTTGGGAATTAAATTCTATGCATGACTACGAGTAAAAAAATAAATTACAGACATGGTGAATTTTTCACTGTTGGCCACCAGGGGCGCTAAGACTCCTCAAAAATCATTTAAAGGTGCGCTATGTAATTTTTCTGATGGAGGATGTGTTGACCTGGGAAATTTGAATCACTAATATGTGATCTTGGCCTAAATATAATACACTATAAACATGAAAAGTGTGGTTGGGGTTTACGGTTATTAGGGTTAGTGTGGGGCATTGCATTTGCTGGGTGCGGCGTTTGCATGGCGCGATGTGTAGGGCATGTTGTGTGCATGGCACATCGTTTGTAGGGCACACCTGCGAGGTGCAGCGTAGGCGCACGCGAGGATCTATCATCGCCGTTTGTGGCACTATTTACATTTCATGTTATTTCACTTTAAGAATGTTTATAAAGTGCTATAGTGCAATATTCTATGTAAATGTGGTTTGAGTTCACCCATTTCTATTTAAGGAAAACTCTGCAGTGTTTACAAATGCTCTGTCTTCTCTCAAACTCTGCATCTCCCTCCTTCCTTCTCTTTCTCTCTCTCACACCCCTCCCATTTCCTCTTCACTCCCCCCTCTCTCTCTCCCTTTCTTTCATTCACCCTCTCTCTACCTTAAATAAATAAATATAAAAATGTGACTCATCATCCCCTCTATTATCCCGCTTTTCTTACGTTTCCCTCTGTCTTGTATATCCCTTCTTCCTCCTATCTCTTGTTCTTTTTTGTCCCTCGTCCCCTTTTCACTCCTTTCTTTCTCTCCCTCTCATCTCTATCCCTCAGATCTCTCTCCCCTCTTTCTCTTCTCTCCTTTCTTATCTCTTCTTATATCTTTCTTCTTCTCTCCCTCCTCTATCTCCCTCGTCCATTCCTCCTTCCCCTCCCCCCTCCTCTGTGTGTCTTTCTCTAAATAAGGCAGAATGACCGTACCTCTGCGCCTTCTCTCCATCCTCCTCCTTGGGCCTCTCTCTCTCCCCGGGCCTCTCTCTCCGCGGCTCTGTGCGCATTCCTTCGCCTTGTATGGAGACGGGCTGCTGGCTCCTGTCACCTCCACCCCCCTGCTGCCCCCTCCACGTGCCCCCGCCCATTGCTTTTGTTCCGCCCACACGAACGCTCTGATTGGCTGGGACACTTGCAGAGGGGCGGGGCCAGAGCGCATTTTTCTAAACAAACTTTTGGAGTGAAGTTTTGACTAGTGCGTCTAATCTGTCCGATCCGGAGTCCACACGTCTGCGTTCATCTGAGGTGAGTTTTTCGCATTTTTAAGTTAGGCAAAATCTATTTCGTTTGGGGGATTGATTCTAGTTTTTGTTTGTTTGTTTGTTTGTTTGTGTTACTTTTTAAACCAATTGTGTTTCAGTATAATTTGGTTCAGAGAATATTTTGATTGTAGTTTAAAACTAATTCAGCTGTTATCGGTCAAGTTACTACTTTGAGTAGTATTTTTATGAGAATGCTGTCTTATACCTTACACAGTTTTGGCAGCAGTAGGCTACTTGCTCTGATGCTGGTGAAATTGATCTGGCCAAAATGTAGGCTACTCAAGTAAAAGTAACTTAATTTTAAAATATCTCGAGTAAGGGTAAAACGTTTGTGGAGAAACTATACTGACCTACTGTCTGGAGATAACATCAATTTATAAATTTGATGTGATTGTAATTGGAAAGTTAAAACGTTAAATAATGCACAAATCACTTCATATTGTCTACATAAAGCTTTTGATACTTGAAGACTTACTCACAATGGGAAGAGTAACCAAAACTACAATTACTTCAATAAAACTATTTCTCTAGTAGGAGTAAAAGCCCTATAGGCTACTCTGTTTATATAGCCTAGTATATACATTATGTGGAGCCTGCCCATGTCCGTCCATAGTTGACAGTTTATGGCTTTGCCGTTTAGTTGATTAGTCAGTTGAGTCTATTAATAGATCAAAATGTGTCTTAGTCGACTAATCCTTTTACATGATAGGGATGCCTATGGGACAACAACAGAAGAATAAGGTGTTCATACCGGCTGGTCAAAGCCTGAGCTCATCAGATCTCTGAAGCTAAGCCAGGCCGGGCCTGGTTAATACTTGGATGGGAGACCACTGGGAATTCCAGGTGCCACAGGGGGGCGCCAGTCACAAAAACTATTATTGTGTCCTTAGGCAAGGCACTTCACCCAGATTGCCTAGTGTGAAAGTGGTGTACGTGAGTGATGGTGGTGGTCGGAGGGGCTGATTGTGCAGACTGGCAGCCTCGCTTCTGTCAGTCTGTCTCAGGGCAGCTGTGTGTAGTAGTGGAGTGAATGGCCAGGATTCCATTGAAAAAGATATTAGTAATCTCAATGGGACTTTCCTGCTTAAATAAAGGTTTAAAAAAAAGTGAGGGCGTGAGTGGATTATTTAAAGATTTGGTATTTTTTGTTATTTAACTGTAAAAAAGCAAATAGATTTATAAGTTTAATCTGTCTTTACATAAAAATATTGTTTCCTTGTAGTTTTTTCGGTAGTTTTTGTATGAACTCCCCCTGCAGCTGTAGTCTTGTGAGTGCACGTTGCGTCCGATACACTGAGATACATGCACGTTTTGAGTGCTTTTGCCACGCCCCCTTTTTAATCGACTTATCAATCAGCAGCACATGTCTGTAGGTCCAACAAGAATTTCTTCAGTCGACTACAGGCCTACTGAAATTCACATCACACGGGTGCCTTTGTACCAGACAATATGTTGTTTGTTTAGTTCTAATGTTAATCTAAATAATGTGTGTGTGTGTGTGTGTGTGTGTGTGTGTGTGTGTGTGTGTGTGTGTTGCCAAAATACCAAACTTTCGAATTCATTTTCAGTGTTTACTACTTTCAGTCACTGCTGTATCACTTCACTTTTTTCTGGAATCTGTTCATTTTGACTCTGAGGTGAGGAATTCTTTCAACTGCAAATATTGACTATTTCCACTGTTTACTACTATACTATATACCAGGGGTGTCCAAACTTTTCTCATTAAGGGCCACATATTAAAACACAGACCAGCGTGAGGGCCGATCGACTGAGGGTCAAAACAGTGAGTAATTCAAATCTGTGCATTTATAACAGGTTTGAATGACCCTCCAGACCTTTGTTCAGGCTTAGACCCTCAAAAGGAAACACTACATTTGCTTGATCAAGGTAGAGTTCAAAAACATGCAGTAAAAAGTACTACTTGTGGTACTATGGGCCAATTCACCTGGAAGCCTGAGGGCCAAAAGAATTTGGTCTGAGGGCCACATTTGGCCCCCGGGCCATAGTTTGGACATGCCTGCTATATACACTATTACAGACTGACACTAAAAGCAAAACTATTTCCTTCCTACGGTGCATTATTCTATCCCCGAGTCTATTTGATCTTTCAACTTTAGGGTAAGATGTGTCAAATGCCTGTGCCTGTGTCCCTGTGTATCAGATGCCCTCCCATCCTTCTGTGTCCCTGTGTGCCAGATGCCCTCCCATGCTCCTGTATCCTTGTGTGTCAGATGCCCTCCCATCTTCCTGCACATATATCCTGCATATATATCTCAGTGTAAGATGCCCTCCCACCTTCGTGTATCCTTGTGTGTCAAATGCCCTCCCCTTTTCCTATACCCCTTTATGTCAGGTGCCCTCCCACCCCCTGTATCCCTGAATAGAACAGAAGGCCTTTGCTAAAACTTCAGACACTTAAGAAACTTCAAACTTCATTCACGCCCTGAGCGCCTGAGAGAGGGGCAGCAGGGTACAGTAACTCCTGAAGATTTTCCTTTGTGTGAGCTACTGGGTCAAAATAATTTCCCTTGTGAATCAATAAAGTTTGTCTAAGTCAAACGAGAGCTTCTGTGCTAAGTCCAAACCCAGATCTGTGGTTCCATTTTGTCTCCAGCTAAGTGCAGTACTGGTTATTTATGGTAAGGAGCATCTGTTATAAGTTAAGTCCATTAAACTACCAAAACTCAGGTGACTGTTCATACCTTAGCATGGTTCATTGCACTTATTCTGTTAGAACTGAAGAAGCTACTTGGATGAGTGGTGAAATGTATTCACTCTTAAAAACGTCCACTTATTGTCTAGTTATTTTGTTTTTGCAATGCATTACTGAGGAATTACACAGAAATGATTGTGATAATTACAAATATCTCCTTCTGCGTTGTTGCTTATTTACAGTGAAAGAGTCTTTTATCTGTTAAATGCTGTAGTTTAAGCAGAGCCGTATCAGAGGAAATTCCCTTTTCCTGAACGCTCTGGTATTGTTTAGTTTCCAGCTCACTCATTATCTGGCACCACCTCAGTCTCTAACATGCATGTTTGACTAATCCATTTATCTCTCCTGGGCCCTTTTGGAACCCTCGTTATGGTTAGCAATAAGATTTAAATTTACCTCTTTGTTAGTGAGAACTTAGTGTCTATAAGAAGTATCTTGTCTTCATATGTTTCCACTTGACTGCAGCGACCCCTTCTCTTTACGTGACCACCATCCATCTACAACTCAGCAGTTCTTTCTTTATGTTTTTCAACTTGTCGTCCTCTTCTTCAATAAAGATGCCCATCTCTCTCAGCATTGCCGCAGCATCTTTCAGGTGTGCAAAGTCACTGCCCCATCTCCAGAAAGATCTGTGCCACGTATAGTGTCTGTGCCTTCACATTGTGTTCCTTAATTTGTTTGATAATGTCACAAACCCGTTTTCTTTGCTTTTGTACCTTTGCTGTGTAATCCTGCACTTACTGCTCTTGGGGGTATGTTGTTCCTCTTCTCTGCATTGCCAATGCGGTGCACTCTTTCAGTGTTTATGTCCAAACCACTCAGCAGTTTCAGTTTAGAGCGGACAAGTTCCTTCACAAAGCCCACCATACCACTTTTTTCTGATCCCTCGGGCAATTCTCTCCAGACACTGTTGCCAACCAGCTCTCGCCGCGCACCTTCTGATGTTAGAGTTAAAAGAAAAAAAGATCTAAATTAGACAAATTAAATCAGTTGACAATAATCTGGGCGTTAAAGACAAAATACAGTGCAAAATCAGATAAATGGTGGAGGGTTTGTGGTCAGATAGATTACACACACACATATTCTGGGACCCCGTAATCAAAGACAAAAAGAAAATTCTAAGTATTTGTAAGGGAAAACTAAATTTAGATTTACAGCTATTTTTATTGGGTGAATGTGTGTTTATTAATTTATTATTAATTTTAGTATTATTATTTAGTGTTAGTGGTTAGTGATAATATTATGCTCTACCTATTATAATATGTCAAATATAAAAGAGATGTGAAAAAAGGTATATGGATATGAACTGCGTGGGTGGGTGCGGCGTGCGTATGCATGTGTCCACATATGTATGTATGTGATATGAACATGTACATGAGTATAAAATGTGTGTGTGTGTATATGTGTGTATGTATGTATTTGTGTATATGTAACTAAACAAATCCTCTAACGAAATGAATATATATATATATAAACAAATAGGGCCTTCAGAAAAAAAACATAACTATCTAGCGCTGGTCTAAACACACGGAGGAGACGTCCATGTAAGGCTCTGCTGACAGCTGTGGGTTTATTATGTGGAGATGAGACAGACGACACTTTTACATTTATAACTATGTGTGTTTGGATTTGAATACTGAACAGAGACACAGGGAAGAGGCCATGTTTGGAGGGGCAGACAGGAGCAGAACCAGAGGAGCAGAGTCAGAGGAGCAGAGTCAGAGGGGCAGAACCAGAGGGGCAGAACCAGAGGGGCAGAACCAGAGGAGCAGAACCAGAGGGGCAGAACCAGAGGAGCAGAGTCAGAGGGGCAGAACCAGAGGGGCAGAACCAGAGGAGCAGAGTCAGAGGGGCAGAACCAGAGGGGCAGAACCAGAGGAGCAGAACCAGAGGAGCAGAGTCAGAGGGGCAGAACCAGAGGGGCAGAACCAGAGGAGCAGAGTCAGAGGGGCAGAACCAGAGGGGCAGAGTCAGAGGAGCAGAACCAGAGGGGCAGAGTCAGAGGGGCAGAACCAGAGGGGCAGAACCAGAGGAGCAGAGTCAGAGGGGCAGAACCAGAGGGGCAGAGTCAGAGGGGCAGAACCAGAGGGGCAGAGCCAGAGGGGCAGAACCAGAGGGGCAGAACCAGAGGAGCAGAACCAGAGGAGCAGAGTCAGAGGGGCAGAGCCAGAGGGGCAGAGCCAGAGGGGCAGAACCAGAGGAGCAGAACCAGAGGAGCAGAGTCAGAGGGGCAGAACCAGAGGAGCAGAACCAGAGGGGCAGAGCCAGAGGAGCAGAGTCACAGGGGCAGAGCCAGAGGAGCAGAGTCAGAGGGGCAGAACCAGAGGAGCAGAACCAGAGGGGCAGAGCCAGAGGAGCGGAGTCACAGGGGCAGAGCCAGAGGAGCAGAGTCAGAGGGGCAGAACCAGAGGGGCAGAACCAGAGGAGCAGAACCAGAGGAGCAGAGTCAGAGGGGCAGAGCCAGAGGGGCAGAACCAGAGGGGCAGAACCAGAGGGGCAGAGCCAGAGGGGCAGAACCAGAGGAGCAGAGTCGACAGAACACATTATGTTGCCAGTTGAATAGAATGGGGTCAATATGTTTGAGTGTATTTTTGGATTGAGTGTGATAGTGACTCTGCTTCTGGTATGTGTGAAGTTCTATGTTATAAATATGGCAGAGGTTTCAGTGAAAGAATGAAGACAGAGCACAGGACAGGTGACATTATGGCCACTTTCCTTTCTTCTCCTTCATTCCTTTTCTTGATCTTCCATTTTTCAGCTGTCAATCAAATGTGTCATATTAAGTGGTGTCCAAAGAAAACCAGGGAAGGAAGGAATAAACATGAGGGAGGCTTCAGGAGGCAGACATAAAATAAAATAATGAAACTTTATTGTTCTCAATGAGGAGTTTATGTCCTCTGTCTTTGCTGTGTCTTCTCTGTAGGTAGGACTTCCTCACCCATTTCTTGTAGAATCAAGGAGAGAAATCAAGGGTAAGGAAGGGAGGAAAGAAAAATGAGACGTGGCCCATGAATGATGATTGAGTGTCCCAAATAGAAGCAGCTGAACATAAACAGATGGAAGGAGACATTCTGTCATTCACAGTCACCTCACCCACTCATTTGCATTTAAGCAACACAAAAAAGTAGAAATAAAAAAATAATAATAATAATAAAAATGTGCAAATATATATAAAAAATAACTCATTTCTCACCACAGGCACCACCTTCCAGGCTTCTCTAGTTTCTCGTGTTCCTTTTTCCTGACATCGCTCGGTATTGCCACCACCTCGCGCTTATCCAGAACAGATTGCTGTAGTCTGCTCTCAGAGCCACCAGCACCGGTGTTATGTGATACTTCTCTTTCCCATATGTCTTTCCAGTCTTGGTGTTATTACTCTGCCATTGAGCGTACACTTTCGCAGGTTGTGTTGCTGTCTCTTCGAGTGGCTGAATCTGTTGATTCTTTTAAAAAGCAGCTGAAGACACTGTTATTCAAACAAGCTTTTAGTTAATTCACTGCTCTTTGTCTTATTTACCTGTTTTAACATTTTTATTGTTGTTTTGCACTTCATCTATTTTTACTTGCACTCTGTAAAGCACTTTGTGATTTTATCTGTGAAAGGTGCTATATAAATAAAGTTTACTTACTTACTTACTTACTTGCGAACAGGCGGTTTATTCGTCTGGCTTCATTCTCTCTCGAATGAAGCCAGAGCCTTTGGCAGTTTTGAGTCGAGTGCTTCAGGTATGGGCATCTGGCTGTACCTCTTGTGTACTCGCTTTTTCATCGCACCTTTCTGGGCCTCTGACAGTTGGCTCACTTCTCTCCACACTTCCTTGATTTTAGCCTCTAACCATCTTTTCCATGGTGGGTATCGTATCTCATGGCTCCCATGGTTGCTCTTATAGCCCAACACCTCTAGGATCACTGCTGCTGAAGTTGGTTTCAGTGATGGTTGTGGTAGGGATCACTCTGAGTGCTGCATTCACATCCTCTAGCAGACTTTCAGATGGTACTTCACTTAGCCTGTGTAACTGGCGTCGGGGTTGCCTTGTGTTCATCTGGGCCATGATCTTATCTTTCAGGTCAGTCGCTGCCTCGCTCAGCGTGATATTTATTGGGGCTTCCTTCCCAATCTCTGGTTGGGGAGTTAATGTTAACTCCCCTCTGACCTGGCGTCCTGGCTCCCCCTCGCCGTAGCATTTGTGTTGTACCTCGTCAATCTCTAGTTGTGATAGCAGTTGCCGTTTGAGCTACTAGTTGTTTGGCCGTTAGCTTGGACTGTGGGTATCGTAGTAACCATTTCTCCCACATCCTGTTCATGTAACCCCTCTGACTAGGGTGACTGGAGTAGTAGCATTCCAACAGAGCCTGATTCTCGCCCATTTCTCATCAAGGTGTCCTGGTTCCTCGACACCTGACGCAGACCTTGTTTGGCCGGGCGACGTCTGAGCCGGCATCTTGTAAGTTTTATCGCCTCTCATCATTGCATGAGGTGGGCAGTAGCGTAAAGGGTCTGGCCAAGGACCCACACTGGTTTTGCTCCTAGCGCCCTTGGGGGGGATTCAAACCCGGGTCCCCCATGGGAAAGTCCAGTGAATACATTTCATTAATATTAATTAATTAATATTAATTTAATGAAATGCAAAAACTTTTTTTTGTTTTTTTAATCCTCAAAATGTGACGCATTAATGTGTATAAATGCTTTTATTTATTGGATGAAAGAAGAGATCCGAGGCACTCCGATATGCTTTGTTTTATTTTATGTCAAACACCAATGCTGTTTCGACTTATGTCACAATCAGGCCACGTCAGCCTGACTGTTATTTCACTTTAGCGGTGATCAGTGGTGTAGTGGGGATTTTTTAAGTGGGTGTACGCGTTTCTGGGATGTTCTATATATACACACAGAACATCAATTATAGGCTACAACACCAGTTGAACTAACGTTAAATTTAATGTTTTACTACTCCAAAATAATCACAGGCCAACGTTATTAAGCATAACTCGCATTAGAACAATGATCAACAAACATTTCAATAACCCGCAGACAGCGCTGCCTCGAAAGCAAAAAAAAACAGAGTAACTTACAGTTGATGTTTTCATTGACTGTCAAAGAAACCGCCACACTGGGTCAGGAGGTTAGCTGCGGGTTTCGGTGGCTGGTCTTGTTCTCCTGTCTTCAGCCGAGCGATGGCATCGCAACCAAGTGGTCACGTAGCTTGTCGGGTCCCACTGTTTCATCGGTGGTCCATGTAGCTTGATGAACATCAAAGCAGATACCCTTTCAATCAGCAACCTTGTGCGGATCGGGGTGATTATAAGATTCATTTGTTCTCTTCCACATGTCTTCACTCCAAATCGCGAACGGTGAGCTACTGGAGCTCCCCGCCACCTCCGTGCTAGCATCACCATGGCTAGCATTAGTTGACGAAGTGAGTTCGGTGTTGGCACTGACTGGTTGCTCAACTTGCTCACACAAAGTCTCTGAATTGGGTGTCTGGATACTGGTGGCGTCTTTCTCTTTCCGAAAATAAAAATCAATGTTTTTCTGCTTTTTCTCTGTCATTTTAGTGCAGGGCTAAAACCGAAATAAAAATTGAACGTGGCGTCAGGAGAAGTGGGTGGACGGCGTACCCCCGCGTACCACGCCCACTACACCCCTGGCGGTGATCCAGCGAGCGCCCCACTACATCTATTTCTTTGCATTTATCTATTACTCCTGTCTGTCCCTGTCAGCTCCTAGCAGCTTCTGTCTGTAGCTGCCAGTTCCTGGCTGCCTCTGTCTGCTCCTGCCTGCCTCTGAGTCTGCTTCTCTGGCTACGCTCCTATAAACCTCTTGTATATTTGTGTTTTTTGCAGTAAACCTTCATCATGTCGAGCAAACGAGCTAAGGGGAAGACCACAAAGAAGCGCCCTCAAAGGGCCACTTCCAACGTGTTTGCGATGTTTGATCAGTCGCAGATCCAGGAGTTTAAAGAAGCATTCAACATGATCGATCAGAACAGAGACGGCTTCATTGACAAGGAGGACCTACACGACATGCTGGCCTCTCTCGGTACGCACTTTAACTATTATTAATACTGGGGGGGTCAAGCTAACTGGAGACAGTCTGAAGCTCTTTTTCAAAAGTTAGTGTTTAATTTTAGCTTTGTTTTAACTTGTGCTGTCAAGGTTACGGCGTTAACACATGCACAGCAAACTGACACATCATCCATGAATTAACACATGGTCTGTTTTGACCAGTCACATGCTTAAATTGGGCTCAGAGGCTCATCTCTGGAGAAATGCTGTTCTCATGATCACATGCAGTTAGATTTACACATAAATTCCGCCTGTCCAGTGTGATGAATCTTTTTTTTTTTTTAATCATTTGATTAAACTAGTTTTAACACAAATTCACCATAAAGAACTGACTTAGCTGAACTACAGTGGGTGAGCTGATTTGTGCTATTAAACATTTCCCTCTCAAATAACATCACAGTCACAAGCTAACAAACAGCCAACAGTTTTTCGGTCACACTCACTTTTTTGTTGAAAATCAAGCTCCTAAACAGGACCATAAATTCTCATATTGGTGACAGGTTCCTGAAAAAGTGCTCTTTAAATCCATTTTGTAATTTGTTTAATCTAAAAAGCCTATTTTATATCATAATTGTTGTTTTGGGGCTTTGCTAAATGAGAATATTGAGTAGATCATATATCATAAATAAAACTATTAAACATTTCCTTTAAAAAAGACAGAAATGTCTATTGTAATCTCTCAATCAAGTGTATAAATGGAATCATTTTATGGCCAATCAACTATTCCACCTATAATCTCTGATCCCAGGTTCAGTTCTGGTTCGGTCTTAGTTAATTCTGGGTTAATTTTCATTCTTTTTTCAGTCTTTTTGTCAACAAAACAGGACAACATCTTGCTTAAACACAAAACACAAAGCTAATCACAATCATGATGTCAGTCAGAAAAATTGCAATTAGATGTTTTCCAAAAATCGTTGAGCTCTAGTTTGTTGTCTGTAGGGAAGAACCCCTCAGATGAGTACCTGGAAGGGATGATGGCAGAGGCCCCGGGGCCCATAAACTTCACCATGTTTCTGACCATGTTTGGAGAGAGACTGAACGGCACCGACCCAGAGGACGTGATCAGGAACGCCTTCGCCTGCTTCGACGAAGAGGGATCTGGTCAGTTTTACCAATAAACTCTAAACTAACAGCAGGTCAGGTTCAATTCTGGTTCTGTCATCCCAGATGTCAATGGAGGTTTTTAACTGCAGTGTAAATGTTACTATAGACAGGAGAAATGTTCCCTGACACACTGTATTGAGTTTGTCTTAGTATGTAGTTGCCCTTAGATGAAGAAGCCATTTTTTGACTAATCGTTGTAAGTACAGACCTGTGAGTGAGGACAGGAGGCGTTTTGAGCACTCAAGCCTCAAATGCAGGACCATAAAAGATTACTCTGATGCCCAGGGCACACCAGTCTGCCTGTGTGCCATAGGAAGCCAGCAGTAGGTGGTACTGTGGACTGTGTGTGTCTATTTGATCAGGTGAATGGCATTTACCCTTGAAAGACACAGTTCTGTCTCACTGTAAAGAAATGTAGTCCTGTCTTGTCCTGGTTAGTCTCCAAGGAACAGACAGCAGCACTTCAAGGTTCATAGGCTATGACTGGAAACTTTCTTCTGCTTTGAAAGTGTTTCCTGGATGATTCAAGTCGAAACTGAGTCTCTTCTTCTCCATGTCTTTGTATTGGGATCACCACAGAACAGGCGAAAGCTCAATAAAAAACAATAAACATGTAGGCTATATGTCTTTGGGTGTTGCGGGTTCAACTCTCGTCTCTTATTTTTATTGATTTTTATCATGTAATAATGTAAGTTGTTGTTTAGGTTTTATCCACGAGGACCACTTGAGGGAGCTGTTGACCACGATGGGCGACCGCTTCACAGACGAGGAAGTGGACGAGCTTTTCCGAGAAGCTCCCATCGACAAAAAGGGAAACTTCAACTATGCTGAGTTCACACGGATTCTGAAACACGGAGCCAAAGACAAGGATGACGAGTGAACTAACGGGAATTAACAACACTTAAGTAGGGCTGCACAGTGCAACAGTCTGCAATTAAAGTCAGTGTACCTGATTTTCACCGCCCTAAAAAACGTGAAAAACACAACTAGTTCATTTTAAATTATTTTCAGTGGTCCAAAATTATTCCTCATTTACCTTATGCATTCAGAGCGTCATTCAGCTCATAGAGTTTCTTAGCACTGTCGACAACTTTCCAAGACCACAGCAAACTTTACAAACTTTGTAAGATGCAGACAGTACACAGTGGACTTATTCTGAACTAAAGAGCTGCTTATATATCTGTACTGGGGCAATGTACATTTTGCTCTGATGCATAGAAAAATAGGTAGAGAAAATAGGTGCAGAACAATATCAACAATGTCCCACCTTTATATAGAAAATTCTTGTCCCTGTGGATAAGACCTCAGCATACATAATCCTAAATGCATGAGATTCTTGTATTGTCTCCAGTGCTCATGCTCCTGGACATGTTTACGCTGATCAGAATCCCACTTTTAAACATAAATGACAAATCTTCATCATCATAATCAGAAAAGTCACAACTTCAAAATTGTGCAGCCCTATTTAGAAGGATAAACACTTATGAGAGTTATGCAAACTGAGATCATGCCATCATCAAATTTAAAATGAGGTGAACGCAGACTATTGAGTAAAGACCAACATGTATTTGGAATGAGGTTGGTGGCAAAATGTATAATTATGATTTCAAATGAACAAATTTCACTTTTTTTTCTCCTTTTTTTTTTTTTTTTTTTTAAACAAAGTAAATATTTATTATTCTTTATTCATCCTCGGTGTTTTTCAACAATTTTGAAATACTTTTGGACACATGTATTATTAATTAAAAATAATGTAAGGAAAGCAGTTAAATGTATATGATGCATGGATTGTAGTGAAGCAGCTGATGAAACTAAAAGCAGTCGCTCTCAGCACGTGAATGTAATGGAGAACCACCTCATGACATCATGAGGCTGAACGGAGCCTTTGGAAAGTGTAAAGGTATCATTTGCATTTGGGACCATCACGTTTTCTTTTATTTTTTAAGTTTTACAAATACTTTTTTTAAGTACAAAATGAGAAATGTCCAAAAATTGTATAAATAAATGTTTATGAAGCAAAGGTGTGTGATTCAAATGTGTGTTTATGTAACTTTTCAGATGCTGCTTGTTCCAGTGGACAGGTAATAGCCTTGAATGTGGTGTTGAATAGTTTGAGTATTGAATGCCACTACTACTTATCTGTTAGAATGTTCCACAGTAGGACATTAAACCAGTTACTATCCATCTTCTTCAGCTTTATCCAGCTGGGTCATGGGAGCAGCAGTTCGCCTCCCAGTCCTCTATGCACCCAACCCCTGTGAACCCTTCTGTGGGTGGTGAGCCCACAGGAGGGTGGACCCATGCCGTCCTTTCGCCTTTGCCAGGCACCGGGCGATGTCACTGTCCTTGATTGCAGTTCATAGGGGTGCAGCAGGTTTTGGGTTGATGGGAGAAACCGGAGTGCCTGGAAGAAACCCATCCAGAAACAGGGAAAACATGCAAAAAGGCCCGGGCGACCCGGGGATCAAATCCGGAACCTGTGAGGCACGTGTGCTAGCCACTCAAACACTGTGCCACCTATTGCAATTACATGTTGTTTTTTATTGAACCATAATAAGCCTTGAAAAACACTACTCTCCACCAGGTTTGTCAAAAGTATTGAAAATCCAATATAAATCAATACTAAAACTAGTATTGATAATAGATATAATAGTACATCTCAAAAAACTGAGGCACTGAAGTCCAGCATGAAGTCTTCACAGTCAGTGATGATTTGACTCCCATGTCATCTGCTGGTGTTGGTCCACTGTGTTTTCTGAAGTATACAGTCAATGCAGCCATTTACCAGGACATTTTAGAGCACGTTTTGCCTCTTTCTGCTGACGAGCTTTATAGAGATGCTGATCTGATTTCCCAGCAGGACTTGGCACCTGCCGACACAGCCTAAGTTACCAAAAGTTGGTTCATTGACCATGGTGTTACTGTGCTCGATTGGCCTGCAAACTCACCTGACCTGAACTCCACAGAGAATCTCTAGGACAGGGGTGCTCAAACTTTTTTCATCTAGGGCCACATATTAAAACACAGAGCAGCGTGAGGGCCGATCGGGGCTCATAGACTGATGATCAGAACAGTGAGTAATTCAAATCTGTGCATTTATAACAGGTCTGAATGACCCTCCAGACCTTTGTTCAGGCTTAGACCCTCAGAAGGACACACTACATTTGCTTGATCAAGGTAGATTTCAAAAACATGCAGTAAAAAGTACTACTTGTGGTAATATGGGCCAATTCACCTGGAAGCCTGAGGGCCAAAAACAATTGGTCTTAGGGCCACATTTGGCCCCCGGGCCATAGTTTGGACATGCCTGCTCTAGGATATTATCAAGAGGAAGATGAGACACCTGACCCAGCAATAATGGGCTCATGTGTAATGATTCTATATAATATATGGATTAGACTTTTTTAAATTAATGAAATATTGATATTTTTCATATCATTTTTTTTATATGTACTAGTAGATATTCAAGATGTCAATACTAAAAAAGTCTCATTCATAGGACAGAAATGAAGCGTTCCTAAAGCTTTAGAACACATGTGTCAAACATGCGGCCCGGGGGCCAGATTCGGCCCTCCAAGACCTTTAATCTGGCCCTCGGCTGATTTTTCTATTAAAATACTTAAAATTTTCAGATTTTTCTGTTAATTTTCTGCACCGTTTAGCATAGCAGCATCTCCGGCGTTTCTGTACGTTGCGACTCCCACCAGAGCAGCACAAATGAAGACTTTCCTCTTTCCAAACGCTCTTAAAGGACGATCGTTTTGACTGTCGACCGTGACCCTCATCAGCAAAATGTCAAAAAATGAGAAAAGCAGATGCTGAGTTCAGGATTTCCCAAGAAAAATAGTCTAATTCTTATTTGTCGACAGAGGTGAATGGGAAATCTGTGCTCAGTGTGTTTGGAACAAGTGGCGTTGCTCGAGGAATATAATCTTAAACACCACTACGAGACACGGAGAAAAATACAATAACTTGAAGAGAGAACTGAGTTTTCTGATCCGGCCCTTTTGGGATCAAAGTCGGCTGCATACGGCCCCCGGACCAAAATGAGTTTGACACCCCTGCTTTAGAATGATCTTGAGCCGTATCAGAACATGTATATGAGCACATAGACTAAGCACCTCTGTTCCAATCTCAACTTTTAAAAACTAGTTAATGAATGTGTCATCTGAAATCTGCGTGTTTCATGTAAAAATGGTCCTATATGAATGTCACACTGTTGTTTTTATGATTTTATTATTAATCTTGTTTGTAACTGCACTATTGTACATACTGTATACTGTAACGCAGTGCTGCTCGATCTGCCCTTGTGTCTCTCCTCTCTCCAGGTAGTTATTGTAAATAAGAACATGTTCTCAGTATCTTACCTGGTCAAATAAAGGTTACATAAATAAATAAATGACTAGTATGGACCACATGGATTACACAGATAAGGCCATGTGGGAATAAAAAAGAAAGTACTACCATTTAATGTAGAAAATCACATTCTTTTGTCTAAAGAAAGTGTTTTTTTTATTTTTATTTTCATTATCATCGTGGTATTGGAATCGGTATTGAAGTTTGAAATTTTCTTGACAATACTACTTGTCACTGCTTAATATTTCTTATCTCCATGGAGCTAAACCAAAAGAACTCAAATAAAAATTAAACAGCTGGCATTTACAAAAAAAGTTCTTTAATTTTCTGAAATGATACAAAACACAAGTTTAATATTGCACTGTTTCTATTGAGAAGTTGGTTGTGAAAAAAAGACACTGACCAAGTTTAAGGCACCACATTCAGTTGATTCAGCAAAATATGAATAAAAACATAACAAAATCATGTGTATGAAAACTCAAATATAAACTCGCATATTAAATGTTTCTCAGTCTAAACATTTTAAACCTTTTTTTGCCGACGTGTGAGGCATTTTAACTCTGATCTAAAGAATAAATAAACGTAAAACAAATTAGAAAATGAGGTATATAAAAAGGTTTTTGAAATGACAAAACAAAATGTGGAATTATTAAACTTCTGTGTAAATTATTGTACTCTTGAACAGCTAATTTCAACAGCAATGACTCTGTTGTTAGCTTATTGGTGGTACTTTGCTATGAAATATTAGGTAAATGCCCAAGTGTTGAACCTGATCACTTCTATTAATAACTAGAGCCAAGAACTCATCATACAACAAAACCCTGCATTTGAACAAGATTCATTTTAGCTGCTGCTGATATATGTTAGACTACAGATTGTGATTAGGTCATTTGAAACTAGCAATATGTAAATAGTGTAGAATACGTGTTTTTGTGAGTTTGGCAGTGAACAGAACACGTCTGAAATTGGAGAAAAAGGAAAAAAAAAAAAAAAGTAAGTCTTACAAAATAAGAATCTTGACTGTAACATTCTGGATTTGAACACTAAAGTTAAAATTGGTGTAAAATTCAGCCTAACATGAGAGTTTCACAGAAACTACAAAAGTGTAAATGATGCAAATATACAATTACAATCCTAGATACACAGCTACTAATGCTTAAGACATTTCAGGTCATTATTGGTGAGAACGGATACAATTACAGAGGATGCAGATGCAACATTAAAATGGAAATGATCCGACTAATTATCCCAACTTCCTCAAATGGAGAAAGATGTTTAATACATGTTTAAAAAATGACATAACAAATCACAAATTCATTTTATCTGGCAAAATGTTGGTTATGAGATTAGCCACTTGTAGGTCTGTTGGACTAAACTCAATGTAGGAAAAAAAATGTAAATAAAAATAGTGCAAATTTGTTTGAAATAAAACATCTAAAAATGCATTTGTCTGGCTTGGACATTTTGAGAGTGACATTCAAAGTGTTGCTACATTCAACATCACTTCTAGCTCTGCTGGTGCTCAACACGGCACTAAATACAGCAGGCTGTACATTCACCAGGAGACTGAGAGGGTTCTGAAATTAAAGGTTAATAAAGCAATTTACAAAGACTGATTTTAAACCAATGCTGCAATTTAAGATTGTTTTCAGTTGTTAAAACTAAACTGTCTTTTGAACAATCAAGATTTTTGAACGGATTGAAAAAATATGACAACGGAAGAGATTCATGATTGAAAATAAAATAAAATAAAAATATATATATATATTGTTTTGTGCCTTATTGACTTAAATTGATGGCCAGATTACACTTTTCAGTCACAGCATGGTTTAAAGGTCCTACATTATATGCAAAATTGACCCCAAGCCAATGTTATAATGTGGTTACCTCATCAGAAACATGCAGTGCAGTGGTTTGCTTCATTCAGACTAACGATTACCTTTTCTGTTTGAGAGGAACATGTGTGGTTTAAATGGTGTGAATAAAACAAGACAGAACACCAAGAATGTTTTTCTGATCCATGTTCGAATGTCGTTTCCTCGTCACATAGTGTAATGTGGGCCCTTTAAACAATGAATATTTCGGTAGTCATAAATTGACTGAAGTCGTTAGAGTTCCACTTTAAGCAGCTCAAGTTTTGAAATTGGGAGTGATGAGGACAACTTTATAAAAGCAAAACTGTGCAACTTTGTTGATAAAATGTCCAAAAATACATGTATCCAGCGTTGGGATTCTGCAAAGAGGAAATTGTTCTTACATTCAACATGACTGCTACTGAGGTGTGCTGCTGGTGCCAGACATGGCAAAAAATTTACAATTTTTAAAGTTTAAAATGTCTCTTTATAAAAAAAAATAATAAAATAAACTTTGTGCCTTTGTGAAAACAACACTGTCTGTTCATTGGCATCTCAAGACAATACATTCCAGTATTTACAAAACTTTCATATAGATGCGTCTTTCAGTTGACAGTTTCTTGGTGCAAGTTATGTTTTGGTGCCCAGACTGCTGCGATTGGCGCTTGCACAACTTTAATCTGTCCACTTTGCCTCGTTTCTGAATGCACCATGCTCCAAACTGGTCTATGGGCACTTTGAGATGCCGTAGCTTGTGACTGTGTGATCCGAACTGGTGTTAAAGTAGATGATTGGCTGGAAATTGGTGCAAAGGAAGACTGGGTAGAGGAAGATTTGGCGACTGACTGGCACGGGACAGCATATTTATGAATGGGGAGGTACAGAGGAAGACGCAGAGGAGAGGAGACGAGAGTGACAGTGGGAGAAGGCTTAGAGGAGGGCAGAGATACACTTGGGGGTGCAGAGGAGGAGTGGACGGTTGGCTTCTCTTTTCCTAAGGCACTCCAAATTACTTTAGTGAGAGTCGGAGCAGCCAAAACAACTGAGGAGGGCGAAGGGAGGGGGGAAGTTTGAGGTTTGATCGACACAACGGAGAGGGGGGAAGAAGACATTACTTTCTCCATCTGGATCTGAGCCTGAGATGGGTCCAAGATCTGCAAACGTAATGGAAAAATATGTTGTTTGTTTATAGAAAGATGATAATGATAATAAACAATAAATATTTGAATACCAAAGAGGAATTTTATAGTGTGCAGGGGAGAGGAGCAGACAAAATGCATTTACACTAAATATAAAATTCTCACCTGTTGACTTTCTTCTGGTGGAGGTGTGGGTCCCAAATTTCTCTCCTCAGTTTGAATCAGATCATTCACAGCCCTTTCCTCCTCTTCCCCTCTCTTCTGCTCCTGCTCCTCCTCTCTCCTCTGGCTCTCTTGCTCAGCTGCCCTTTGCAACGCTGCATCCACAAGCAGTTTTAGATCGCTGAAATCGTGAGAGGGAAGGAGTTCCGGTGGTGTTGGAGGAGGGGTGTTAAACACATTATTTTGATTGGCTCTGTTCTGCTCCTCAGCCTCCCTCAGTAAACTCTGCGTGTCCAATCGAAGCAGAGCCTCTTTTCCTCGAAAACCATTCAAAATGGCTGCCGCCGTGTTGCCAAGGGCAGTGAGATCAAGTGTGGGGCCAGAACAAATGACAGAGGGGCGCAAGTGCTGGGTCTGGTGGTGATGGGAGGATGAAGAGGAGTGGTGCTCCGGAGAGGAGCCTGCTTCACCTTTGAGTCCCACTTTTCGGGAGATTGTGAACTTCGTTGGGTCTTTGCCATCCTTCCGCAGCAGGTCAGGTAGGAGGCGGCGGCGAGCATTGATGAACCAGTTACAGATCTGTGAGAATGAGCACAGGTTACAAACTTGAATGCCTAAATCAAATCATTTACCAAAAAAAAAAAACAAACTCCAGAATTTGCACACACACCAAAAGGTTCAGTCCCTCTCTCGCCAGTGCGTACACACTGCAAACCCCAAAGTTCAAGGTAATTAAATAGATTAGTCGTCTATGCTACAAGTTTTAGAAATAGTCCCACTAACTTAATTATGTCAAGTTGCTGTAACATTTCTTCTTTTTCCAATTTTTGATTAAAGGGAACTATTGTGGGCATAAGTCAGTGTAACTACACATAACGGAGGTACAAATCAGTAGAATTAAGGAATTAAATGCTGAGAATGAAAGCCCTGATATTTCTATTGTTTCAAATAGGGATGGTTTAAAAATAAATGTATTTATATTAGTACATGTACTAATACATAATATAAAACAGATTCAAAGCGCTTCATCAAATAACTTTATCATAACAAATAAACTGCAATCTGACAACGTAAACCTATTAGGCGTCCTGCTTGGCAGTTATTAGGGACAATAATAATACTAATACACCAACTTATATAGTGCTTTTTTCTGACACTCAAAAGACGCTTAAAAAAAAAAAAAGAGAAAAAAGTAAAACAACACTGTAGAAAACGGGGAGAAATCATAGGGGGAATGCCAGCTTGAACAGGTGAATAGGTGAGTTTTTAGTTGTGATTTGAAGAGCTGCAGTGAGTCTGATTTCCTGATGGATTTTGGGAGTGAGTTCTCCAGAGGGAGTGGCGGCAGCAAAGGCTCGCTCCCCTAAGGCACTGCCCTGGTGAGGGGAGTGAGGAGGTTGGTGTCGGCTGATCTGAGGCGGCGGGTGGACAGTGCAGATTGAGGTCAGTGAAATAGGGAGGGGCCCGGTTATGGAGGGACTTGTAGGTGATGAGGAGGACCTTGTATTGAATATGGTATTGTACAGGGAGCCAGTGTATGGCAAGCCATTTTAACATTTAAACGCTAAGATGGATATGTATTGAATATATCTCCAACCGAGTTTTGCGTAGTCAAAAAGAAAATTTCCGATATGAGCAACAATATTCTTCCTATCCGCAATTGTCATTTTGGATATCCACAACGACATTCTTCCCTGGGCAAACAATGTCACCTTTGCCATTCATTTGTATGGGTTTCATAATGATGGATATCCACAATTCAGTTGTGGATATCCACAACGTAAATTACAGATATCTGCAAATGAATAATAGATATCTGTAATTCCGGTTTGAGATATCTACAATTTGATTCTGACTAGTCATAACTCAAGTTGAAGATATCTTTAATTGAGGTGAATTAAAAGACATCTACATGCTCCTTTTCAGATATCTTAAATTAAGTTTTGACTAGGCGAAATGATGTTGTAGATATCTCCATCCATCCATCTTCTCCCGCTTAATCCGGCTGGGTCGCGGGGGCATCTTTCTGCCCAATCCTCATAGCACCTGACCCCCCTATGAACCCCTCTGCAGGTGGTGAGCCCACAGGAGGGTGGACAACATGGTCCTTGATGTTAGTTCAGGTGCTGCATGTTTTGAGTTGATGGGGGAAACCAGAGTACCCGGAGGAAACCCATCCAGACACGGGGAGAACATGCAAACTCCACACAGAAAGGCCTGGGCGATCCGGGGATCGAACCCGCAACCTTCTTGCTGTGTCAGCCACCGTGCCGTTGTAGATATCTCCAACTGGAATTTAAACTAGTCCAAATTAAGTTGTAGATATCTCAAACTGGAGTTTGGGATTAGGGTTAGGGTCCAGGCTGCCACACACTACAGGAGAATTTGCCCGATTTTGGCTGCGATTTCATCTTCCTGAGTTCGGGAAGGTGTGACCCGACTTTTTGTCTCTGGGTGCGATTTTGAAGCCACTGTACTCTTCGTGTGTGTGGCGTCAGTGTCAGATCATAACTACCAACCATCAGCAACGCTACGGTAACAGCCGATAAAACAGAGTGTCAGGGGCAGAGGAGTGACGGACACATGCAAACTCGGGATACAGCGAAAATAAAGACTATTAATACTCACCTCCCATAAAGTGGCAAATTTAAAGTGCAGCATCTGAACCACATTATCCATAGAAATTGTCCTCCGCAAATGACATCCAGTCCACAAAACCATTTTGAAGCAAAAAGGCGAAAGTCGTTCCTCACGTGTGTTTTGTTTACGTCCACAGAGCGTAAAGCTGCAGATTAGCGATAGAGACTCTACTTCCTGTGGACTTTATCGCCAGTCTTTTATACTTTAAAAATCCTGTATCTGAAGTATTGCACCACATTTCACAAATAACAGTTTTGATTTGTCTAGTGCTGCCGCGATTATTCGACGTTGTCGACGTAATAGAATATGAAAATGAGTCGACTACAATTTTTTTGGTCGAATATTCGCCTTTATTTATTTTTGGTCTCAAACGGCTCGTCCAGAGACAGGTGTTGTGAGATGTGTCTGTGTTGTGTCTGTGGCTCAGTGAGAGAGAGAGAGTGGGTGGTTGTGTGGGTGGTATGTCTGCGCGGACCAGGGGAGCCGGGTCTCGCTCTGGGTGTGTGTCCGCATGTGCTCTGGGAGAGAGGGAGACGGCGACCGGGCGAGTAGAGGAAAAGTAAGGATGCCATGCCTACAGTGTAGTGAGCGAATAAAGCCGACTCGACAGCGAAACTGCCTCCCTTTATTTACATTTTTTTTATATACACCGCGCCTGAGGTCCTCAAAGGGAGTTAACTCCGGCCCTAGGAGAAGACGATCTCCCCTGTGCTCCCCAACCACGGTTAGGGGGCTAGAACAGGAAAAAGTTAACACAGGTATTTCCCCTCCACACCACTAGTAGTACTACACTCGAGGCGGACACCGGTGCTGCTGACAGCGGCTACATCCGGGGTTGACGCCGAGGTGGCTAACCTCGGCTTCACCAAAGGCTAACAGCAGTGGTATATAATGGCACCGCCAAAGAAAACAAACTTGAGGAAGTATTTGCCGTGCGCACTCTGCTGGCTGGTCTCTCTCTTTCTCTCTTCCCCCTTCCCCCGATTTGAGCATTTGAGAAAATGCCAGCGGCCGGTGGGTCAGAGTCGGATCCAAGAACAGTGGCGGCGACTTCTAGACCAAGACCTAAAGCCTCGAAAGTCTGGGAATACTTTGGGCCAGATGGTGATAGAGTGGTTTGTACACTCTGTAAGACTTCTTTGGCTTATCACGGGAGCATGACCACGATGCATGAGGTATTGAGAACACCGTTGCATATGCTGCTCGTGCATACTCGTTAAATTGTGTGTGCATATCGTTGTTCAACATTGTCGAATGAGCACAACAGACATAACAGCAATAACCTTTGCAACTCGCACACACAAGGTAACCTCCCGGGAAAATCTAACACACCCACTTGTGTGTGTTAGAACCGCTTGTTTATTTTTTTTAATTAGTCGTTTAGATTAGTCGACTAATCGAAAAATTAGTCGAGAGATTAATCGTTAGAAAATTAGTCGTTAGTGGCAGCACTAGATTTGTCTAAAGTCGAAGTGCAGAGCTCTGATCTTTGAACACTTAAGGCTCTCAATGCGAGTGGTTTAACTGTAGACAGGAAACATCTGACGTGGTCGCACTCACAGCTTGTTTTATGCAGACACATCCCGCTGCAGTCTTTGCGATCAGAGATTTGAAGTCTCATAAGTTTCTCCTCATGTCTGTGGTGTCCGCATTTTATCACACGTTTAAAAATCATTTAAGACCGAAAAATCCTCTAGTGTACAGCGGCCTTTAGATATCGCTTATCAAGTTTTAGATATCTAGAAATGAATTTCAACTAGAGATATCTGAAATTGGAGCTATCCGTAGACTTCATTCTGCCTAGTCAAAATATTATGACAGACATCTCAAATGGCAGTTTTGTCTAGGCGAAATTACACTGCAGATATCTGTATGCTGTTAATGGAAAGTTAATTTAGTAAGATCGCCAAAATGCATCTTAGGGTATTTTTGTTAATGCATGCTAGTGAAACATTGGTTGAAAATCATATTAACAACAAAAACTAATTTTAACACTGATGGCTGTTTAGCTTTAGGGACAAATGGCCTTTTGGACAGATTGTGCACTGCTAATATCCAGAGACACGGTGGTGCTTTCTGTGACATGATGCCATAATGACGTTTGAGATAACTTTAAAATATCTTTTCAATCTGCCGAGTCAAAACTAAATGACAGATTTCTGCAATTGTCATTTATGATGTGCGGCAAGTTTAATGTTTTTGATGACATAATTGCAGACATCTTGATCATTTTTTCTAGTCAAAATTACGTTACAGATATGTTAATTCCCATATGACAATTCCTACCATCTAAAATGAAATTCTGCCAAGTCGGAATGACATCGATATCTACAATGTTAATTCTGGATAGTCAAACTTGGCGGTTAAATGTTAAAACTGCTTGCCATAGCCAGCGGAGTCACTTGAGGACAGGAGTGAGATGGTCTCTGAAGGGGTGCGAGTGAGGAGGCGGATGACAAAGTTGTGGATGTGGGGTGAGGGGAGACCATATCGTATAGGGCTGAATCGATTCATTGAGTAAATCTATTAGAAAAATGCATCGATTTTTCCTTTTTTTTCTCTCCTCGACGCTTCATTTTATGTTCATATGCTACCTTCTGCGATAAAGGTAAAGTTTCCGCACGACCACTGCACTGTACACAAAACAGCATGGCGCCCATTTCCTCCGGTACACCGCGCACACCGCATCTCCTCCTGTACGGCGCAGACACCGCGGTGGACATGTCTTGTCACGTACGCTGCGTGGACCGCGCTTCCTCCTGTGCGCCTCTAAACCAGAACTAACACCAGGACTAAAACCAGGTCTAATCCGGGTCTAAAACCAAACAAGAATTTGCAGGAGTTGGCTGCTACATTCATGTAGTTTGTAGTTTTTCATGACAATATCAAGTAATCCAAAGTATTCAGATTACGTTACTCACTTTAAGTAATTTAATGGATTATGTTACAAACTACATTTTGGGGTATGTAATCTGTAAGGGAATAGATTTTAAAAGTCACCTTCTCAACACTGATACAACATGTAAACAGAAAGCACCCGTACATTACATGAAGTGGAAAAGAAACCATTAGGTAAGTCAACCTCAGCCTAGCGATAATTCTGTTTTTCATGTCCAAAACACGTTTAACTATCAATGCACATGGTGTGTACTTAACGTGTGAAAAGTAAACGTGACATTAACAAACGATTACTCGATTATTCACTCTCACCTGTAGCACAGACAGTCCGGTCCTTGCAGACAGACTCATTTTCTCCTGCTCAGATGGATAGGCGTTGAAACGGTGGTCATAGAGCCAGTCCCTCAGGATTTGCACCGCCTCTTTGGGCAGGTTACCGCGGCGTTTTCGTTTGGCTCCGCCCGCTGACAGGTCAAGAGGGAAGCCATCATCACTGTCAGACATTGCTGACGAGAGGCCCAACTCCTCCGACTCCAGAGCTGTGGAACAAAAACAGAATGAACACACCTCAGAATGGAATTTCAACTCTGAAAGACATGCATGGTGACAAACTTGATAGTTTTATTTTGCACTGATGATTTTACTTTCACTCCTATGAACTAACATCAAGGACCATGACATCCACCCTCATGTGGGCTCACCACTCAGAGGGGTTCATGGGGGGGGTCAGGTGCTATGAGGATTGGGCAGCACGCTGCCCCCGCGACCCAGCTGGATGGATTTTACTTCTCAAATTAAAAAACACATTTAAGACAACATTGAGCTTAATATTTTTTTTTTTCTAATTAAGTAATCAGCAGTACAACTTGGAAAAACTGCAAACTGTTAGGATGTTTTTTGCAAACAAGAAACAACAACTGCAGGTTTTTGCACAACTTTCAAATTAATCTACAAAGAATTATTATTTTTGCATTTCAGTGCTGCTCTCAAGAATGGTCTGATTTTGGAGCAGATGATTACATAGCCATGTCAGAGTTTGAGTTCAAATTAAGGCAGCAGGATTTCCCCTGTAACACACCATCAAGTCTGGCCACCACTTCCAGGACCATCCAATCAAGGTTATTCATTTCAGAGACACACCACCTCAGAGCTGTAAATTAGCCTCATATTATCTCATTCATTTGGCACCAACAGTAAAACAGCAGGGGGAGCTTCTTATGCTAATCTCAAAATTCATTGTTTTCCTTCAAAGTCTCCAAAGTGTTGAAATATGCATTAGGTACAGTTGACTAACAGTAACAGTATTTCTTTGTTTAATTCAAGATACAAGCAAAAAGGAGTCATAGTAGTTGTGATATTAACAGCTGCAGGGGTAAATGCGGTCAGATGCCCTCCCTTCATCCTGTATCCCTGTGTCAGAATTCCTCCATGTCATCAACAAAACTCCATCCAAAATGAAGAGATAATGTATCACAAGGAAGGCTTTTTTTTTTCTGACAGTTTAAACCTTCATTTAACATTTAGTGATAACTTATTGTTGAAATCAGCCATCTTTACAAACGGACTTTACCAGGAAGTGAAATGATAAACTAAACAAATTGTCAAACTAGGGAGAAGTACACACTACTTTCAGTTAAATCTTGATTGTAATGTTAACTACCTTTTAATGAAACGAGTGGTCTAACCTGTCATATACAGTTTCTCTTGAGACCCTGTGGCCCCATACGAGGACATTACATTTTTGCCTCTTAGCACCATGATTTTCAAATATTTTAAACTTTCACCTGTAATCAACTAAAAACCTCTACAGCAGCTCCCGAAAGTAAAAAAAAAAAACTGCATGGTAAAGTTTAGATGCAAAATGTATGAATAAAACCAATGTATTTATGTACAATAATGTCTCTTCATGTATCTTAATGTCTCTTCATTTGGCATTAAAATCTGACACATTTTATTGCCCACAGCAGACGAGAGCCTCAGGAAATGTCATGTCCTCGTTTGAAGACATTGGGACTATGTTATATTATTGATTGTACATGTTGTGAGGTAAACTTGGGAATATTTAGATGAGTTTACAGTTATAAATTGCTGGACGTTTCTGCTGCTATAGGGAAACTGCTGCCTGTCTCCACTTTTTGCACCTCTACTTTTTTTGTAACAATTGAAAACCAGAAAAAATTTAAACTGTGGACCACATTTTCAGGCCTTTTTGTGTGTTTTTAACCTCACTCACTGAACCCCAACCCGCTCACGGTCGACCTACGTCACATTTGGCAGGTTTAGGGCTTGAAATAAACAGCTAATTGCTGTTTTTTTTTTTTTTTGTAATTTATTTATACATTTTAATGTTTTTACATTTTTTAACCAATGGTGTCACACAGAAGACTTACTTAGTAGGTCCTACTTATCCCAAATATCAAGAAGAAATGAAAAATGCACAGCAGACAAAAGCTCGGGTCTCAGGAGGTTAAATAGTATAATATACATGTAGGGTTGAGGAAAACCAGGCGCCCTGTGGCAAGAGGGCAAAGAGTGAAAAGAGCAACTTGCCTGTGACGTTCTAAAATAGCTGTCAGACTCTCGACAGAGAGGAACACGGAGCAGAAAACACGGCGCTTAAGATCTATAGAGTTTAATACAAACTTATAATGGTCATATTCTACAAACAGGAGCAGTTTAGAGGGCATAGCCAGGGGTTCCCCAGATTTTTGTCTTTGGCGGTCCAAATGTTAGCAGCCAAGCCAAACCGAATGACAGTTTTCACATGAACATGTTTAAACTGACTTTTAATTAATCAAATATTCTTTCCATCTCTTGACAACCTTTTAAAAATTCCAAATTTAATAAAAATAGATTCTTAAAATCTCAAAGGCCCCTTGCTTGCCAAATTAGACCCCATGGGTTTGCCAAGTTTGGCCATCCATCCAAATTATTTCCTTACTAAAGGAACAGACTCGATAATACCGATCCAAATAACACAATGATACAAATGTCAAAAATACCTTCCTTTGTGTGTAAAACATCTCTGCATTTCGGATGAAGTTTTCCATTGATATTGGCAGAAGGATTCAGTCTTACAACTCATTCCTGTAGTTTTCTTCAAAAATGGCCACTTCACTTATGTAAAACTATGATAAATATTGGACTCTGAACCAAGTCTGACCCAAGTCAGAATTCTCATCCTCTTATGTCCCTGTCTGCCAGATGCCTGCCCAGATGTTGTGGTTTGGCTGAATAAATACAGCAGGAGAATCTACCTCGTTTATGGTAAAAGGTTCATGGGAAAAAAAACAAAACAAAAAACAATAGTGTATTTGTCTTTGAGATTTCTCATTAGCTGTTGTAGAAGAAGCAGTAGTAGTAGTAGTAGTAGTAGTTGTAGTAGTAGTAGTAGTAGTAGTTGTCGTAGTAGTAGAAGAGCACTACGCTATGAACCATGTTCTGAAATACATGGGGTTCTTGGATTTGTTTCATTCAGATTTAAGTCATTCAAATGTTAATCACTACTGGATGACAACAACAACCTATGACTCTCCTTTCCACAGATATGACCTATAGAATTTAGTGGTAGAAGTAGCAGTAATTGCAGTTGGATCAATAGTATCAATAGTATCAATAGTAGTAGTAGCAGTAGTAGTAGCAGTAATGGTAGCATCAGCAGCAGCAGCGTTATTATTTGTTTTGGTTCTTATTCTGCCCGGGGGTCAACTTTACTTTACTCCACAGAATGCTTCTCTTTGGGGCAGCAGTGAAACCTGAGCCCCTTTAGCCCTGGCTCCTCTCCACAAAGAGGATTGTTTAGGAGCAGGGACATGGGGCAGAGGCTGACAAGGGAGTGCGGAGCAGGGACAGGAGGCAGACAAGAGGGGGAGGGAGATCAGACAGGAGCAAGAGGTGGGGGAAGAGGGGAGGCAGGAGCACTGACAAGGCCAGAGAGTCATCAACAATCAAACAGACAAGCAAGACAATACACATTCCAACCTCAAGGAGGGAAATTTAAATCTTTACTAAAATCTTACTTTTTACATCCTTGACCAAAAAACAACAACATTAGGTTATTCGTGAAAACATGTGTACTAACCCAAGTGTGCTCAAAGCCAATGATAAAGGCTTACACTTTAAGCTGTACTATGGCACTTTTCTGGTGGTGGTGGGGGTCTCTACTAGCAATTATCTCAAGTGTTTTGTTATTGCCTTGCCTCAAATGTTCCACAGCAGGGCGTTAAAATTTCCACCTATGAAGACCAAGTTACATGGGCAAGGGGTATAAATCAGATCTGTGGAGAGGAAAGTCATGCGTGTGGTTTTGTTGTTTTATTTTTTTTAAATAACTGAATCCAGTAATTAACATTTGAAAGACTGAAATCTGAACTTTAAACAAATCCAAGAATCCAGTGCATTTCAGAACACGATTGTGGAGGTCTGAACTACAAGGTTAGTAGCTTTTACACAGAGTAAGACCCCATGGAGACATAGGAAGGGCATCTGACACACAGCGGCATTTCTGAACGCGACTGTAGGGGTCTAAACTACAGGGCAGGTCTCTTTTACACATAAAATTGCAGAGATTTAGATTTTGTCATTTATGGAAATTTTGGTACTTAAACAATTGCAGTTAGTTAAATAAATTGTACTATGATTTCAGTCCATTGGGCTGAATTAGAGTAGATTGCAACAAGGAGCAGTGACTTCACTCCCTTAAACTCTCAAATACCTGCTCCTCATTTTCCCTCCAACTCCCATGACAGACTGAAAGATGAAACTCACATTCCGGCCACAGGGGGCGCCACATTTACATTTAATCACTTATGCAAAAACAATGACGCTTCCTGCAGAGACACGGGGGCTAAATTTAAAAGACAAAAAACTGATACATTTCACTGGGTTTAACTACTACGTCAACTCAAAGCTCACTCAGTTGTTTGGGCCCTGCAATGAAAAGGAATGAGCATCATTCTAAGCACGCAAAGGCTATATGTGAGCTTAGTTTTTGTGTTAACTAAAACTATGCCAAGAATGTTAAGCAAGGGCCCATTTATACCGGTAAATTAGGACTAAACCATAAACTAAACAGAATTTTTTGTTTGTTCATTCGTTTTTAACATTTTAGGCCAGTTTTGCCAACTGAATGATAGATTTTTAATGTTTGCTGAAAATAATTACATGTGTGGGCATCTATATGTCCCTCTCTGACGCCTTGATTATATTGTATTTGAGGACCACAGATATGGAAACCAATCCAAATTACGCTCAAATAATTGTCCGTCTGCGTCTCTTAACGACGTTTAGCTTTGGGTTGTAAAACTGTCCGAAGAATTTATAGGAAAAGATAAACATTTTAAAACCAGAAAGTTGCAATTTAAGTTTGTGCAAAGTAAAACAATCTCTTTTGTCCATTTAAAAAACAGGCAACATGCGATTTGGGGTTAAAAAAAATGTAGAAAATGTCTAGATTCTTTGATCTGTTACAATACATGGGGTAACATAAGCGCATGACTAAGTTTGATATCCTCTGCTTTGTGCTTAGATCACGTCATACAAACATGATTCACGCAAATCACGCACAAATTTAGAAAATGCACATCTAGAGGATGCGACTTTTTAAATATTTGGTTAATGAGAGAGCTCGAGCAAAGTACAAAGAATGAGGAGCAAACGGAGCAGGGCACGTCGGTCACGTCGCTGCGCCAGATGGACAAAACCACGCCACCAAATTAGCCGCTAGCTGTCCCTTCAATTTCAAGCCAAAACACTCACTGTGTCCGTGCACAACGGAGAAAACGCATGAACCTATGGCACAGAACGTTCGGAAATGCGTCTCCAATTACGCACGAGCGAGGACGCACAAAAGCATACGAGGGATCAGGTTTTAGAAATATGCTTACCTCGCTTGAACGTTTTCATTGTTGTGTTGATGGTTGGATCCTCGCAGCTGTCCAAGTTGTACAAAGCGTGCCTCCTCTCGCGTTAAAACGCCACTTTCTTCTCACAAATTGACGTTTTAGCAGTTTTTTACGCCGTTTTAAAGCCACATTTGCGTGTCTGAAACAAAAGAGCCGCACTGTGCCATCACGCGTCCGAGCTCCAGGCGTAAAACAGTTATGCTTTGGAGTCGTTTGAATCTTTTTACCTGCACGTAGCTCCGCCAGCTTTCTGCCAACCTCTTGACAGACGCAGATGCGCTTATCCCGCCTTCCAGACTTCTCTCAACCAATCAGAGTGCTATATTAGCCCCCCCGCACAGCAGCGGGCCAATCAGGCCAGACAGAAGAGCGGAGTGCTGTGGTGACAGCCTTTTTATTCAAAAAGAAGTCCATTCAGATATTTTACAACAACATTGCGCATACAAACGAGAAAAAAAAACATGCGCTATCGTAAGATTTCTAAACGCTTGCGTCCAATCTGACTGCAGTTTGGAGCTAATTCTCACACAAGCCTCACTGTGTACCGCTGGCTTTTACATAACTGAGAAAAAAATTCACTGTTACATAAATCAAACCGTGGGGCCCGCGTTTTAGAAGAGACGGCGTGCCTAGGTTGACCAGATGTCCCTATTTACCCGGGATAGTCTCAGTTTTGAGCCATGTGCTGCTTGTCCCAGCAGATGTATCTAAAACCATTGATTTCTCACAGTTTTTTTTTTTTTTTTTTTTTTTTACAAATATCTCAGATGTCCCTATTTTTTTACCAATCTGTTACCTGCCAACAGTAAAGAGGCATACATTGTCAGTTGTTTGGGTAGAATACATAAAAGCATGCTTAGAAATGACCAAACCACAAAGAAATTGTGACACTGACTCACATATTAGCCATGAATGGGCCGAGTACAGAACAATTTTCCTTAATTATGCACTCGTTTCATAATTTTATTTACCAACCGTCCCAGTTTATGATTTTGAAAATCTGGTCACCCAAGCCAATGCCTAAAACATTTGTTGTAGACTACATGAGTAAAAGTAACTCAAATAGCTGGAATATAATTAGGTAGTAGGTCTATGGGGAATTTAAATAACACTTATTATAATAGGGATATAAGATTAATTAGGCCATAAGTAGGCCTAACATAATGGAGAGTTTAAAGGTCCACTATTATAGTGAACATCTCCTTTTACCTTTAAAAAATAAGGTATGTTTTATGAGGAAACAACACCATAACACTTTATTTGGGAAATTCAGGCTTGTCAAATCCTCAGTTCCGTTCTACTTAACCAGAGTTGGCGCTAAGTTGCTGCAGGAACTATCATAAAGGCAGCTACATCCCTAAAGTCACAGAGAGGCAGAGCTAACCTGGCCTGGAGCAGGTTAAGAACCTGAGTTACAATAAGACTTAGAGCAGGCCGTGTCTCTTTTTGAACACTGTTATGTCTGAGCTGCACTGAAAAATGGTTGGAGAGGGGTTGCTCAAATTGCAGACACAAATTTGACAAAAATAACATGACGTTTTTTAAAATCGTCCAGCATGTTTAAGTCTTACAAAATTCGCATGAATGTGGCCGCTGTTTGAACTGTGTGTTTTAATCAGGTTGAGGAAACATGACTGTTATCATTTCTGGTGAAGCTCTTTCCTCTGGAATTATCCTCCCCAAAACTTTGGGAGGGAAAATTTGAATGTAGCAGGACACAGGACATTTACAGGAGCAGAGGACACACTCAGGACACAGGACAGTTATAGGAGAAGAGGACACACTCAGGACACATTTACAGGAGCAGAGGACACACTCAGGACACAGGACAGTTATAGGAGCAGAGGACACACTCAGGACACAGGACAGTTATAGGAGCAGAGGACACACTCAGGACACAGTTACAGGAACAGAGGACAAACTCAGGACACAGTTACAGGAGCAGAGGACACACTCAGGACACAGGACAGTTACAGGAGCAGAGGACACACTCAGGACACAGGACAGTTATAGGAGCAGAGGACACACTCAGGACACAGGACAGTTATAGGAGCAGAGGACACACTCAGGACACAGGACAGTTATAGGAGCAGAGGACACACTCAGGACACAGTTACAGGAACAGAGGACAAACTCAGGACACAGTTACAGGAGCAGAGGACACACTCAGGACACAGTTACAGGAGCAGAGGACACACTCAGGACACAGGACAGTTACAGGAGCAGAGGACACACTCAGGACACAGTTACAGGAGCAGAGGACACACTCAGGACACAGTTACAGGAGCAGAGGACACACTCAGGACACATTTACAGGAGCAGAGGACACACTCAGGACACATTTACAGGAGCAGAGGACACACTCAGGACACAGGACAATTATAGAAGCAGAGAACACACTCAGGACACAATTACAGGAGCAGAGGACACACTCAGGACACAGGACAGTTATAGAAGCAGAGGACACACTCAGGACACAATTACAGGAGCAGAGGACACACTCAGGACACAGGACAGTTATAGGAGCAGAGGACACACTCAGGACACAATTACAGGAGCAGAGGACAGACTCAGGACACAGTTAAAGGAGCAGAGGACACACTCAGGATACAGGACAGTTACAGGAGCAGAGGACACACTCAGGACACATTTACAGGAGCAGAGGACACATTCAGGACACAGGACAGATATAGGAGCAGAGGACACACTCAGGACACATTTACAGGAGCAGAGGACACACTCAGGACACAGGACAGTTATAGGAGCAGAGGACACACTCAGGACACAGGACAGTTATAGGAGCAGAGGACACACTCAGGACACAGTTACAGGAACAGAGGACAAACTCAGGACACAGTTACAGGAGCAGAGGACACACTCAGGACACAGGACAGTTACAGGAGCAGAGGACACACTCAGGACACAGGACAGTTATAGGAGCAGAGGACACACTCAGGACACAGGACAGTTATAGGAGCAGAGGACACACTCAGGACACAGGACAGTTATAGGAGCAGAGGACACACTCAGGACACAGTTACAGGAGCAGAGGACACACTCAGGACACAGTTACAGGAGCAGAGGACACACTCAGGACACAGGACACAGTTACAGGAGCAGAGGACACACTCAGGACACAGTTACAGGAGCAGAGGACACACTCAGGACACAGGACAGTTATAGGAGCAGAGGACACACTCAGGACACATTTACAGGAGCAGAGGACACACTCAGGACACATTTACAGGAGCAGAGGACACACTCAGGACACATTTACAGGAGCAGAGGACACACTCAGGACACAGGACAATTATAGAAGCAGAGAACACACTCAGGACACAATTACAGGAGCAGAGGACACACTCAGGACACAGGACAGTTATAGAAGCAGAGGACACACTCAGGACACAATTACAGGAGCAGAGGACACACTCAGGACACAGGACAGTTATAGGAGCAGAGGACACACTCAGGACACAATTACAGGAGCAGAGGACAGACTCAGGACACAGTTAAAGGAGCAGAGGACACACTCAGGATACAGGACAGTTACAGGAGCAGAGGACACACTCAGGACACAGTTACAGGAGCAGAGGACACACTCAGGACACATTTACAGGAGCAGAGGACACATTCAGGACACAGGACAGATATAGGAGCAGAGGACACACTCAGGACACATTTACAGAAGCAAAGGACACACTCAGGACATAGGACAGTTGTAGGAGCAGAGGACACACTCAGGACACAGGACACAGTTACAGGATCAGAGGACACACTCAGGACACAGGACAGTTACAGGAGCAGAGGACACACTCAGGACACAGGACAGTTACAGGAGCAGAGGACACACTCAGGACACAGGACAGTTACAGGAGCAGAGGACACACTCAGGACACAGGACAGTTACAGGAGCAGAGGACACACTCAGGACACAGTTATACTGTTGCCTTGCCTGACCAGTGTGAACTCAAGATTACTCCACAGCAAGTGCAGGCTGCCTTCAGTAAAGTTTGCAAGGGAAAATCTACGGGCCCGGATGGTCTATCTGCAACTTTGATTAAAAACTGTTCGACTGAACTAGCGACAGCATGGTGCCCAATCTATCAACTCGTTAAATAGTCATACTGTGCCACAATTATGGAAAAGATCAATAAATGTGCCGATACCTAAAGTCTCATGCCCAGCAACAAATAATGATTACCGACCTGTGGCATTAACCTCAATTATAATGAAATGTTTTGAAAAAATTGTTGTTAACATGCTCAAAACTGAAGTGACTGACAGTCTTGACCCTCTACAGTTTGCCTATAAGCAGGGCCGGGGAACTGAGGATGCACTCATTACTGTTACACATTGGATTAACAAACACCTGGAGCATTCTCAAGCATATGCCAGAGTTCTTTTTGCAGACTTCAGTTCTGTGCTTAATACTATTCAGCCTTATTTGATAACTCAAAAACTAATAGATTTAAATGTTAATCCTTTTATTTTGAAATGGTTCTATTCATTCTTAACAAATCGCTGGCAACAGGTGTCAATAAATGGCTCCCTCTCAGCCCTTAAACAAAGTAATACAGGTGTCCCACAAGGATGTGTAAGCTCTCCGGTTTTATTCACACTGTATACAAACGAGTGTAGAAGCTCACACCCTAAGAATCGCCTCGTTAAATTTTCTGATGACACCATCATTCTCACTCTGCTGGAAGCCAATGATGACCCCGGAGTGTATTTTAAGGAAGTAGACATTTTTAAAACTTGGTGCGATAGTCACCACCTTAAACTGAACGTGAAAAAAACTAAAGAAATGATTTTTGACCCTAGAGGGGTTATTGTACATGATCCAGTGAGAATGAACAACACTGTAATTGAGCAGGTGGCGTCGTATAAATACCCAGGTATAATGGTGTCCAACAGTTTGAGCTGGAGTGCTCATGTGGACTGTCTGTGCAGCAGACTGGCACAAAGACTCTACTTTCTCAGAAGGCTGCGCTTATTTGGTGTGAAGTCGGAGATTAGGGCCATATTCTACAATGCAGTTATAGCAAGTACTGTTAGATATGGCATGGTAATATGGTACGGCTCACTCACTGTCCAATGTAAGGCCAGACTACTAAAAATGGTAACAACGGCTCTAAAGCTGGCAGAGAAACCTAGTGAACAGCCCTTACAGTCCCTTTACGAGGAAGTTGTTGTTAGTCAAGCAAATAAGATTTTAAGGGATCCATCTCATGTTTTATTTTCTGAATATGAATTGCTGCCTTCTGGGAGGCGCTACAGAGCAGCAGATGCAAGAGCAACCGATTCAAACAGTCTTTCATTCCCACCTCAATATCCCTCCTCAACAAACACATAAAAACCAGCTCGGTCCTTGGCCCCCACACGTCTCTCCTAGGGTAGTGTGGGGGCCTTCTGCTGTGGATCCACTACCCTAGCCCCCCCCCACTCCATCCTCATTAACTCTGGAAGCCACATCTGCTGGTTCTGTTTTATACATACTATGCTGAGGTCACCTTACTAGTCCTGCACTATTGCATGATATTGTACTGCATTCTGCATTTCACTTTATATTTATACTATTTTTGTATTTTATTGTATTGTATTGTTTTGTATTGTTTTTGTATTGTATTTATTGACTGCACCCAGTACCACGTGCCCAAGACAAATTTCTCTCTCAGGGGACAATAAAGTTTATCTTATCTTATCTTAGAACACACAATCAGGACACAGGACAGTTACAGGAGCAGAGGACACACTCAGGACACAGTTACAGGAGCAGAGGACACACTCAGGATACAGTTACAAGAGCAGAGGACACACTCAGGATACAGTTACAAGAGCAGAGGACACACTCAGGACACAGTTACAGGAGCAGAGGACACACTCAGGACACAGTTACAAGAGCAGAGGACACACTCAGGATACAGTTACAAGAGTAGAGGACACACTCAGGACACAGTTACAGGAGCAGAGGACACACTCAGGATACAGTTAAAGGATCAGAGGACACACTCAGGATACAGTTACAAGAGCAGAGGACACACTCAGGATACAGTTACAAGAGTAGAGGACACACTCAGGACACAGTTACAGGAGCAGAGGACACACTCAGGACACAGTTACAGGAGCAGAGGACACACTCAGGATACAGTTACAAGAGCAGAGGACACACTCAGGATACAGTTACAAGAGCAGAGGACACACTCAGGACACAGTTAAAGGATCAGAGGACACACTCAGGACACAGTTACAAGAACAGAGGACACACTCAGGACACAGTTACAGGAGCAGAGGACACACTCAGGATACAGTTACAAGAGTAGAGGACACACTCAGGACACAGTTACAGGAGCAGAGGACACACTCAGGATACAGTTAAAGGATCAGAGGACACACTCAGGACACAGTTACAGGAACAGAGGACACACTCAGGACACAGTTACAGGAGCAGAGGACACACTCAGGACACAGGACAGTTACAGGAGCAGAGGACACACTCAGGACACAGTTATAGGAGCAGAGGAAACACTCAGGAAACAGTTACAGGAGCAGAGGACACACTCTGGACACAGGACCGTTACAGGAACAGAGGACACACTCAGGACATAATTACAGGACCAGAGGACACACTCAGGACACAGTTACAGGAGCAGAGGACACACTCAGGACACAGTTACAGGAGCAGAGGACACACTCTGGACACAGGACAGTTACAGGAGCAGAGGACACACTCAGGACACAATTACAGGAGCAGAGGACACATTCAGGACACAGATACAGGAGCAGAGGACACACTCAGAACACAGTTACAGGAGCAGAGGACACACTTAGGACACAGATACAGGAGCAGAGGACACACTCAGGACACAGTTACAGGAGCAGAGGACACACTTAGGACACAGATACAGGAGCAGAGGACACACTCAGGACACAGATACAGGAGCAGAGGACACATTCAGGACACAGATACAGGAGCAGAGGAAACACTCAGGACACAGATACAGGAGCAGAGGACACACTCAGGACACAGATACAGGAGCAGAGGACACACTCAGGACACAGATACAGGAGCAGAGGACACACTCAGGACACAGATACAGGAGCAGAGGACACACTCAGGACACAGTTACAGGAACAGAGGACACACTCAGGACACAGTTATAGGAGCAGAGGACAAACTCAGGACACAGTTACAGGAGCAGAGGACACACTCAGGACACAGGACAGTTACAGGAGCAGAGGACACACTCAGGACACAGTTATAGGAGCAGAGGAAACACTCAGGACACAGTTACAGGAGCAGAGGACACACTCAGGACACAGGTAGAGTTGCAGAGGACACACTCTGGACACAGGACCGTTACAGGAACAGAGGACACACTCAGGACATAATTACAGGACCAGAGGACACACTCAGGACACAGTTACAGGAGCAGAGGACACACTCAGGACACGGTTACAGGAGCAGAGGACACACTCTGGACACAGGACAGTTACAGGAGCAGAGGACACACTCTGGACACAGGACAGTTACAGGAGCAGAGGACACACTCAGGACACAATTACAGGAGCAGAGGACACATTCAGGACACAGATACAGGAGCAGAGGACACACTCAGGACACAGATACAGGAGCAGAGGACACACTCAGGACTCAGTTGTAGGAGCAGAGGACACACTTAGGACACAGATACAGGAGGAGAGGACACACTCAGGACACAGTTACAGGAGCAGAGGACACACTCAGGACACAGTTACAGGAGCAGAGGACACACTTAGGACACAGTTACAGGAGCAGAGGACACACTCAGGACACAGATACAGGAACAGAGGACACACTCAGGACACAGATACAAGAGCAGAGGAAACACTCAGGACACAGTTATAGGAGCAGAGGACACACTCAGGACACAGATACAGGAACAGAGGACACACTCAGGACACAGATACAAGAGCAGAGGACACACTTAGGACACAGTTACAGGAGCAGAGGACACACTCAGGACACAGATACAGGAGCAGAGGAAACACTCAGGACACAGATACAGGAGCAGAGGAAACACTCAGGACACAGATACAGGAGCAGAGGAAACACTCAGGACACAGATACAGGAGCAGAGGACACACTCAGGACACAATTACAGGAGCAGAGGACACATTCAGGACACAGTCATAGGAGCAGAGGACACACTCAGGACACAGTTATAGGAGCAGAGGACACACTCAGGACACAATAACAGGAGTAGAGGACACACTCAGGACACAGATACAGGAGCAGAGGACACACTCAGGACACAGTTACAGGAGCAGAGGACACACTCAGGACACAGTTACAGGAGCAGAGGACACATTCAGGACACAGATACAGGAGCAGAGGACACACTCAGGACACAGTTATAGGAGCAGAGGACACACTCAGGACACAGTTACAGGAGCAGAGGACACACTCAGGACACAGTTACAGGAGCAGAGGACACACTCAGAACACAGTTACAGGAGCAGAGGACACACTCAGGACACAGTAAGTAAGTAAGTAAGTAAACTTTATTTATATAGCACCTTTCACAGATAAAATCACAAAGTGCTTTACAGAGTCCAAGTAAAAATAGATAAAATGCAAAACAACAATAATAAATGTTAAAACAGGTAAATAAGACAAAGAGCAGTGAATTAACTAAAAGCTTGTTTGAATAACAGTGTCTTCAGCTGCTTTTTAAAAGAATCAACAGATTCAGCCACACGAAGAGACAGAGGCAGGGCATTCCACAGTCTAGGGGCGACTGCCTGAAAGGACAGGTCTCCTCGAGTTTTAAATCGGGTCTTTGGGACCTTCAGGAGGTTTTGGCCTGAAGACCGGAGGGAGCGGCCAGAGGTGTAAGGGAACAACATTTCTGAAATGTATTCAGGGGCCTGTCCATTAAGTGCTCTAAAAGTCAAGACTAAAATTTTAAAATCAATTCTGAATTTGACAGGTAGCCAATGTAAAGCAAATAAAACCGGAGTGATGTGTGCTCTTCTGTTGGTTCCTGTTAAAAGCCTAGCTGCAGCATTCTGGACTAACTGGAGACGAGTGACTGCAGATTTGTTAAAACAAGTAAAAAGAGAATTACAATAATCTAAACGAGAAGAAATAAAAGCATGGATAATCAATTCCAGATCAGATTTAGATAATAATGCACTCAGTTTAGAGATAGATCTCAGATGGTAGAAGCAGTTTTTAACCAAAAGTCTTGAGTGTCTGTCCAGGGACATTGACTGGTCAAATAGAACACCAAGGTTTCTAAGGCTCGGCTGGGAAGAGGAGCCCAGAGAACCCAGGTGTTGTTTGATCAAAGGAACTTTCTGTTCAGGAGCAATGATCAGAGTTTCAGTTTTCCTAAAATTTAATTGAAGACAGTTCTGAGCAAGCCAGTCCTCAATAGATGAGACACAATTTAAGAGCTCAGCTAACTTGTGTAACCCTGAATCATTGAAGGAGCAGTACAATTGGATGTCATCAGCATACACTTAGGACACAGTTACAGGAGCAGAGGACACACTTAGGCCACAGTTACAGGAGCAGAGGACACACTCAGGACACAGATACAGGAGCAGAGGAAACACTCAGGACACAGTTACAAGAGCAGAGGACACACTTAGGACACAGTTACAAGAGCAGAGGACACATTCAGGACACAGATACAGGAGCAGAGGAAACACTCAGGACACAGTTACAGGAGCAGAGGAAACACTCAGGACACAGTTACAGGAGCAGAGGACACACTCAGGACACAGTTACAAGAGCAGAGGACACATTCAGGACACAGATACAGGAGCAGAGGAAACACTCAGGACACAGTTACAGGAGCAGAGGACACACTCAGGACACAGTTACAGGAGCAGAGGAAACACTCAGGACACAGTTACAGGAGCAGAGGACACACTCAGGACACAGTTACAAGAGCAGAGGACACATTCAGGACACAGATACAGGAGCAGAGGAAACACTCAGGACACAGTTACAGGAGCAGAGGACACACTCAGGACACAGTTACAGGAGCAGAGGACACACTCAGGACACAGTTACAGGAGCAGAGGAAACACTCAGGACACAGTTACAGGAGCAGAGGACACACTCAGGACACAGTTACAGGAGCAGAGGACACACTCAGGACACAGATACAGGAGCAGAGGACACACTCAGGACTCAGTTGTAGGAGCAGAGGACACACTCAGGACACAGTTACAGGAGCAGAGGACACACTTAGGAAACAATTACCGGAGCAGAGGACACACTCAGGACACAGTTACAGGAGCAGAGGACACACTCAGGACACAGTTACAGGAGCAGAGGACACACTCAGGACACAGTTACAGGAGCAGAGGACACACTCAGGACACAGTTACAGGAGCAGAGGACACACTTAGGACACAGTTACAGGAGCAGAGGACACACTCAGGACACAGATACAGGAGCAGAGGACACACTCAGGACACAGTTACAGGAGCAGAGGACACACTTAGGAAACAATTACCGGAGCAGAGGACACACTCAGGACACAGTTATAGGAGCAGAGGACACACTCAGGACACAGTTACAGGAGCAGAGGACACACTTAGGAAACAATTACCGGAGCAGAGGACACACTCAGGACACAGTTACAGGAGCAGAGGACACACTCAGGACACAGTTACAGGAGCAGAGGACACACTCAGGACACAGTTACAGGAGCAGAGGACACACTCAGGACACAGTTACAGGAGCAGAGGACACACTCAGGACACAGATACAGGAGCAGAGGACACACTCAGGACACAGTTATAGGAGCAGAGGACACACTCAGAACACAGTTACAGGAGCAGAGGACACACTCAGGACACAGTTATAGGAGCAGAGGACACACTCAGAACACAGTTACAGGAGCAGAGGACACACTCAGGAAACAATTACCGGAGCAAAGGACACACTAAGGACACAGTTACAGGAGCAGAGGACACACTCAGGACACAGGACAGTTTTAGGAGCAGAGGACACACTCAGGACACAATTACAGGAGCAGAGGACACACTCAGGATACAATTACAGGAGCAGAGGACACACTCAGGACACAGGACAGTTATAGGAGCAGAGGACACACTCAGGACACAGGACAGTTATAGGAGCAGAGGACACACTCAGGACACAATTACAGGAGCAGAGGACACACTCAGGACACAGGACAGTTATAGGAGCAGAGGACACACTCAGGACACATTTACAGGAGCAGAGGACACACTCAGGACACAGGACAGTTTTAGGAGCAGAGGACACACTCAGGACACAATTACAGGAGCAGAGGACACACTCAGGACACAGGACAGTTATAGGAGCAGAGGACACACTCAGGAAACAGTTAAAGGAGCAGAGGACACACTCAGGAAACAGTTACAGGAGCAGAGGACACACTCAGGACACAGGACAGTTACAGGAGCAGAGGACACACTCAGGACACAGTTAAAGAAGCAGAGGACACACTCAGGACACATTTACAGGAGCAGAGGACACACTCAGGACACAGTTACAGGAGCAGAGGACACACTTAGGAAACAATTACCGGAGCAGAGGACACACTCAGGACACAGGACAGTTATAGAAGCAGAGGACACACTCAGGACACATTTACAGGAGCAGAGGACACACTCAGGACACAGGACAGTTATAGAAGCAGAGGACACACTCAGGACACATTTACAGGAGCAGAGGACACACTCAGGACACAGGACAGTTACAGGAGCAGAGGACACACTCAGGACACAATTACAGGAGCAGAGGACACACTCAGGACACAGGACAGTTATAGAAGCAGAGGACACACTCAGGACACATTTACAGGAGCAGAGGACACACTCAGGACACAGGACAGTTATAGAAGCAAAGGACACACTCAGGACACAATTACAGGAGCAGAGGACACACTAAGGACACAATTAAAGGAGCAGAGGACACACTCAGGACACAGGACAGTTACAGGAGCAGAGGACACACTCAGGACAAAGTACAGTTATAGGAGAAGAGGACACACTCAGGACACAGTTACAGGAGCAGAGGACACACTCAGGACACAGTTACAGGAGCAGAGGACACACTCAGGACACAGTCATAGGAACAGAGGACACACTCAGGACACAGGACAGGTTTAGGAGAAGAGGACACACTCAGGACACAGTTATAGGAACAGAGGATACACTCAGGACACAGGACAGTTACAGGAGCAGAGGACACACTCAGAACACAATTACAGGAGCAGAGGACACACTCAGGACACAGGACAGTTACAGGAACAGAGGACACACCATGAAACAGTTATAGGAGCAGAGGACACACTCAGGACACAGTTACAGGATCAGAGGACACACTCAGGACATAGGACAGTTATAGGAGCAGAGGACAAACTCAGGACACAGTTACAGGAGCAGAGGACACACTCAGGACACAGTTACATGACCAGAGGACACACTCAGGACAAAGTTACAGGAGCAGAGGACACACTCAAGACACAGTTAAAGGAGCAGAGGACACACTCAGGACACAATTACAGGAGCAGAGGACACACTCAGGACACAGGACAGTTACAGGAGCAGAGGACACACTCAGGACACATTTACAGGAGCAGAGGACACACTCAGGACACAGGACAGTTTTAGGAGCAGAGGACACACTCAGGACACAATTACAGGAGCAGAGGACACACTCAGGACACAGTTAAAGGAGCAGAGGACACACTCAGGACAAAGTACAGTTATAAGACCAGAGGACAAACTCAGGACACAGTTACAGGAGCAGAGGACACACTCAGGACAAAGTTACAGGAGCAGAGGACACACTCAAGACACAGTTAAAGGAGCAGAGGACACACTCAGGACACAATTACAGGAGCAGAGGACACACTCAGGACACAGGACAGTTTTAGGAGCAGAGGACACACTCAGGACACAATTACAGGAGCAGAGGACACACTCAGGACACAGGACAGTTACAGGAGCAGAGGACACACTCAGGACACAATTACAGGAGCAGAGGACACACTCAGGACACAGGACAGTTACAGGAGCAGAGGACACACTCAGGACACAGATACAGGAGCAGAGGACACACTCAGGACACAGATACAGGAGCAGAGGACACACTCAGGACACAGTTACAGGAGCAGAGGACACATTCAGGACACAGATACAGGAGCAGAGGACACACTCAGGACACAGATACAGGAGCAGAGGACACACTCAGGACACAGTTACAGGAACAGAGGACACACTCAGGACACAGTTACAGGAGCAGAGGACACACTCAGGACACAGTTACAGGAGCAGAGGACACACTCAGGACACAGGACAGTTACAGGAGCAGAGGACACACTCAGGACACAGTTATAGGAGCAGAGGAAACACTCAGGACACAGTTACAGGAGCAGAGGACACACTCAGGACACAGTTAGAGTTGCAGAGGACACACTCTGGACACAGGACCGTTACAGGAACAGAGGACACACTCAGGACATAATTACAGGACCAGAGGACACACTCAGGACACAGTTACAGGAGCAGAGGACACACTCAGGACACGGTTACAGGAGCAGAGGACACACTCAGGACACAGTTACAGGAGCAGAGGACACACTCAGGACACGGTTACAGGAGCAGAGGACACACTCTGGACACAGGACAGTTACAGGAGCAGAGGACACATTCAGGACACAGATACAGGAGCAGAGGACACACTCAGGACACAGATACAGGAGCAGAGGACACACTCAGGACACAGTTACAGGAGCAGAGGACACACTCAGGACACAGTTATAGGAGCAGAGGACACACTCAGGACACAATAACAGGAGCAGAGGACACACTCAGGACACAGTTACAGGAGCAGAGGACACACTCAGGACACAGTTACAGGAGCAGAGGACACACTCAGGACACAGTTACAGGAGCAGAGGAAACACTCAGGACACAGATACAGGAGCAGAGGAAACACTCAGGACACAGATACAGGAGCAGAGGAAACACTCAGGACACAGATACAGGAGCAGAGGACACACTCAGGACACAATTACAGGAGCAGAGGACACATTCAGGACACAGTCATAGGAGCAGAGGACACACTCAGGACACAGTTATAGGAGCAGAGGACACACTCAGGACACAATAACAGGAGTAGAGGACACACTCAGGACACAGATACAGGAGCAGAGGACACACTCAGGACACAGTTACAGGAGCAGAGGACACACTCAGGACACAGTTACAGGAGCAGAGGACACACTCAGGACACAGTTACAGGAGCAGAGGACACACTCAGGACACAGTTACAGGAGCAGAGGACACACTCAGGACACAATTACAGGAGCAGAGGACACATTCAGGACACAGTCATAGGAGCAGAGGACACACTCAGGACACAGTTATAGGAGCAGAGGACACACTCAGGACACAATAACAGGAGTAGAGGACACACTCAGGACACAGATACAGGAGCAGAGGACACACTCAGGACACAGTTACAGGAGCAGAGGACACACTCAGGACACAGTTACAGGAGCAGAGGACACACTCAGAACACAGTTACAGGAGCAGAGGACACACTCAGAACACAGTTACAGGAGCAGAGGACACATTCAGGACACAGATACAGGAGCAGAGGACACATTCAGGACACAGATACAGGAGCAGAGGACACACTCAGGACACAGTTATAGGAGCAGAGGACACACTCAGGACACAATAACAGGAGTAGAGGACACACTCAGGACACAGATACAGGAGCAGAGGACACACTCAGGACACAGATACAGGAGCAGAGGACACACTCAGGACACAGTTACAGGAGCAGAGGACACACTCAGGACACAGTTACAGGAGCAGAGGACACACTCAGGACACAGTTACAGGAGCAGAGGACACACTCAGGACACAGTTACAGGAGCAGAGGACACACTCAGGACACAGTTACAGGAGCAGAGGACACACTCAGAACACAGTTACAGGAGCAGAGGACACACTCAGGACACAGTAAGTAAGTAAGTAAGTAAACTTTATTTATATAGCACCTTTCACAGATAAAATCACAAAGTGCTTTACAGAGTCCAAGTAAAAATAGATAAAATGCAAAACAACAATAATAAATGTTAAAACAGGTAAATAAGACAAAGAGCAGTGAATTAACTAAAAGCTTGTTTGAATAACAGTGTCTTCAGCTGCTTTTTAAAAGAATCAACAGATTCAGCCACACGAAGAGACAGAGGCAGGGCATTCCACAGTCTAGGGGCGACTGCCTGAAAGGACAGGTCTCCTCGAGTTTTAAATCGGGTCTTTGGGACCTTCAGGAGGTTTTGGCCTGAAGACCGGAGGGAGCGGCCAGAGGTGTAAGGGAACAACATTTCTGAAATGTATTCAGGGGCCTGTCCATTAAGTGCTCTAAAAGTCAAGACTAAAATTTTAAAATCAATTCTGAATTTGACAGGTAGCCAATGTAAAGCAAATAAAACCAGAGTGATGTGTGCTCTTCTGTTGGTTCCTGTTAAAAGCCTAGCTGCAGCATTCTGGACTAACTGGAGACGAGTGACTGCAGATTTGTTAAAACAAGTAAAAAGAGAATTACAATAATCTAAACGAGAAGAAATAAAAGCATGGATAATCAATTCCAGATCAGATTTAGATAATAATGCACTCAGTTTAGAGATAGATCTCAGATGGTAGAAGCAGTTTTTAACCAAAAGTCTTGAGTGGCTGTCCAGGGACATTGACTGGTCAAATAGAACACCAAGGTTTCTAAGGCTCGGCTGGGAAGAGGAGCCCAGAGAACCCAGGTGTTGTTTGATCAAAGGAACTTTCTGTTCAGGAGCAATGATCAGAGTTTCAGTTTTCCTAAAATTTAATTGAAGACAGTTCTGAGCAAGCCAGTCCTCAATAGATGAGACACAATTTAAGAGCTCAGCTAACTTGTGTAACCCTGAATCATTGAAGGAGCAGTACAATTGGATGTCATCAGCATACACTTAGGACACAGTTACAGGAGCAGAGGACACACTTAGGCCACAGTTACAGGAGCAGAGGACACACTTAGGACACAGTTACAAGAGCAGAGGACACATTCAGGACACAGTTACAAGAGCAGAGGACACATTCAGGACACAGATACAGGAGCAGAGGAAACACTCAGGACACAGTTACAGGAGCAGAGGAAACACTCAGGACACAGTTACAAGAGCAGAGGACACACTTAGGACACAGTTACAAGAGCAGAGGACACATTCAGGACACAGATACAGGAGCAGAGGAAACACTCAGGACACAGTTACAGGAGCAGAGGAAACACTCAGGACACAGTTACAGGAGCAGAGGACACACTCAGGACACAGTTACAGGAGCAGAGGACACACTTAGGACACAGTTACAGGAGCAGAGGACACACTCAGGACACAGATACAGGAGCAGAGGACACACTCAGGACACAGTTACAGGAGCAGAGGAAACACTCAGGACACAGTTACAGGAGCAGAGGACACACTCAGGACACAGTTACAGGAGCAGAGGAAACACTCAGGACACAGTTACAAGAGCAGAGGACACATTCAGGACACAGATACAGGAGCAGAGGAAACACTCAGGACACAGTTACAGGAGCAGAGGACACACTCAGGACACAGTTACAGGAGCAGAGGAAACACTCAGGACACAGTTACAGGAGCAGAGGACACACTCAGGACACAGTTACAAGAGCAGAGGACACATTCAGGACACAGATACAGGAGCAGAGGAAACACTCAGGACACAGTTACAGGAGCAGAGGACACACTCAGGACACAGTTACAGGAGCAGAGGAAACACTCAGGACACAGTTACAGGAGCAGAGGACACACTCAGGACACAGTTACAGGAGCAGAGGACACACTCAGGACACAGTTACAGGAGCAGAGGACACACTCAGGACACAGTTACAGGAGCAGAGGACACACTTAGGACACAGTTACAGGAGCAGAGGACACACTCAGGACACAGATACAGGAGCAGAGGACACACTCAGGACACAGTTACAGGAGCAGAGGAAACACTCAGGACACAGTTACAGGAGCAGAGGACACACTCAGGACACAGTTACAGGAGCAGAGGAAACACTCAGGACACAGTTACAAGAGCAGAGGACACATTCAGGACACAGATACAGGAGCAGAGGAAACACTCAGGACACAGTTACAGGAGCAGAGGACACACTCGGGACACAGTTACAGGAGCAGAGGACACACTCAGGACACAGTTACAGGAGCAGAGGAAACACTCAGGACACAGTTACAGGAGCAGAGGACACACTCAGGACACAGTTACAGGAGCAGAGGACACACTCAGGACACAGTTACAGGAGCAGAGGACACACTCAGGACACAGTTACAGGAGCAGAGGACACACTCAGGACACAGTTACAGGAGCAGAGGACACACTCAGGACACAGTTACAGGAGCAGAGGAAACACTCAGGACACAGTTACAGGAGCAGAGGACACACTCAGGACACAGTTACAGGAGCAGAGGAAACACTCAGGACACAGTTACAGGAGCAGAGGACACACTCAGGACACAGTTACAGGAGCAGAGGACACACTCAGGACACAGTTACAGGAGCAGAGGACACACTCAAGACACAGTTAAAGGAGCAGAGGACACACTCAGGACACAATTACAGGAGCAGAGGACACACTCAGGACACAGGACAGTTTTAGGAGCAGAGGACACACTCAGGACACAATTACAGGAGCAGAGGACACACTCAGGACACAGGACAGTTACAGGAGCAGAGGACACACTCAGGACACAATTACAGGAGCAGAGGACACACTCAGGACACAGATACAGGAGCAGAGGACACACTCAGGACACAGATACAGGAGCAGAGGACACACTCAGGACACAGTTACAGGAGCAGAGGACACATTCAGGACACAGATACAGGAACAGAGGACACACTCAGGACACAGTTACAGGAGCAGAGGACACACTCAGGACACAGTTACAGGAGCAGAGGACACACTCAGGACACAGATACAGGAGCAGAGGACACACTCAGGACACAGTTACAGGAACAGAGGACACACTCAGGACACAGTTACAGGAGCAGAGGACACACTCAGGACACAGTTACAGGAGCAGAGGACACACTCAGGACACAGGACAGTTACAGGAGCAGAGGACACACAGGACACAGTTATAGGAGCAGAGGAAACACTCAGGACACAGATACAGGAGCAGAGGACACACTCAGGACACAGTTAGAGTTGCAGAGGACACACTCTGGACACAGGACCGTTACAGGAACAGAGGACACACTCAGGACATAATTACAGGACCAGAGGACACACTCAGGACACAGTTACAGGAGCAGAGGACACACTCAGGACACGGTTACAGGAGCAGAGGACACACTCTGGACACAGGACAGTTACAGGAGCAGAGGACACACTCTGGACACAGGACAGTTACAGGAGCAGAGGACACACTCAGGACACAATTACAGGAGCAGAGGACACATTCAGGACACAGATACAGGAGCAGAGGACACACTCAGGACACAGATACAGGAGCAGAGGACACACTCAGGACACAGTTACAGGAGCAGAGGACACACTTAGGACACAGATACAGGAGGAGAGGACACACTCAGGACACAGTTACAGGAGCAGAGGACACACTCAGGACACAGTTACAGGAGCAGAGGACACACTTAGGACACAGTTACAGGAGCAGAGGACACACTCAGGACACAGATACAGGAACAGAGGACACACTCAGGACACAGATACAAGAGCAGAGGAAACACTCAGGACACAGTTACAGGAGCAGAGGACACACTCAGGACACAGATACAGGAACAGAGGACACACTCAGGACACAGATACAAGAGCAGAGGACACACTTAGGACACAGTTACAGGAGCAGAGGACACACTCAGGACACAGATACAGGAGCAGAGGAAACACTCAGGACACAGATACAGGAGCAGAGGAAACACTCAGGACACAGATACAGGAGCAGAGGAAACACTCAGGACACAGATACAGGAGCAGAGGACACACTCAGGACACAATTACAGGAGCAGAGGACACATTCAGGACACAGTCATAGGAGCAGAGGACACACTCAGGACACAGTTATAGGAGCAGAGGACACACTCAGGACACAATAACAGGAGTAGAGGACACACTCAGGACACTCAGGACACAGATACAGGAGCAGAGGAAACACTCAGGACACAGATACAGGAGCAGAGGAAACACTCAGGACACAGATACAGGAGCAGAGGACACACTCAGGACACAGTTACAGGAGCAGAGGACACACTCAGGACACAGTTACAGGAGCAGAGGACACACTCAGAACACAGTTACAGGAGCAGAGGACACACTCAGGACACAGTAAGTAAGTAAGTAAGTAAACTTTATTTATATAGCACCTTTCACAGATAAAATCACAAAGTGCTTTACAGAGTCCAAGTAAAAATAGATAAAATGCAAAACAACAATAATAAATGTTAAAACAGGTAAATAAGACAAAGAGCAGTGAATTAACTAAAAGCTTGTTTGAATAACAGTGTCTTCAGCTGCTTTTTAAAAGAATCAACAGATTCAGCCACACGAAGAGACAGAGGCAGGGCATTCCACAGTCTAGGGGCGACTGCCTGAAAGGACAGGTCTCCTCGAGTTTTAAATCGGGTCTTTGGGACCTTCAGGAGGTTTTGGCCTGAAGACCGGAGGGAGCGGCCAGAGGTGTAAGGGAACAACATTTCTGAAATGTATTCAGGGGCCTGTCCATTAAGTGCTCTAAAAGTCAAGACTAAAATTTTAAAATCAATTCTGAATTTGACAGGTAGCCAATGTAAAGCAAATAAAACCGGAGTGATGTGTGCTCTTCTGTTGGTTCCTGTTAAAAGCCTAGCTGCAGCATTCTGGACTAACTGGAGACGAGTGACTGCAGATTTGTTAAAACAAGTAAAAAGAGAATTACAATAATCTAAACGAGAAGAAATAAAAGCATGGATAATCAATTCCAGATCAGATTTAGATAATAATGCACTCAGTTTAGAGATAGATCTCAGATGGTAGAAGCAGTTTTTAACCAAAAGTCTTGAGTGGCTGTCCAGGGACATTGACTGGTCAAATAGAACACCAAGGTTTCTAAGGCTCGGCTGGGAAGAGGAGCCCAGAGAACCCAGGTGTTGTTTGATCAAAGGAACTTTCTGTTCAGGAGCAATGATCAGAGTTTCAGTTTTCCTAAAATTTAATTGAAGACAGTTCTGAGCAAGCCAGTCCTCAATAGATGAGACACAATTTAAGAGCTCAGCTAACTTGTGTAACCCTGAATCATTGAAGGAGCAGTACAATTGGATGTCATCAGCATACACTTAGGACACAGTTACAGGAGCAGAGGACACACTTAGGCCACAGTTACAGGAGCAGAGGACACACTTAGGACACAGTTACAAGAGCAGAGGAAACACTCAGGACACAGTTACAAGAGCAGAGGACACACTTAGGACACAGTTACAGGAGCAGAGGACACACTTAGGCCACAGTTACAGGAGCAGAGGACACACTCAGGACACAGATACAGGAGCAGAGGAAACACTCAGGACACAGTTACAGGAGCAGAGGACACACTCAGGACACAGTTACAGGAGCAGAGGAAACACTCAGGACACAGTTACAGGAGCAGAGGAAACACTCAGGACACAGTTACAGGAGCAGAGGAAACACTCAGGACACAGTTACAGGAGCAGAGGAAACACTCAGGACACAGTTACAGGAGCAGAGGACACACTCAGGACACAGTTACAGGAGCAGAGGAAACACTCAGGACACAGTTACAGGAGCAGAGGAAACACTCAGGACACAGTTACAGGAGCAGAGGACACACTCAGGACACAGTTACACAGGAGCAGAGGAAACACTCAGGACACAGTTACAGGAGCAGAGGCAGGACACAGTTACAGGAGCAGAGGAAACACTCAGGACACAGTTACAGGAGCAGAGGACACACTCAGGACACAGTTACAAGAGCAGAGGACACATTCAGGACACAGATACAGGAGCAGAGGAAACACTCAGGACACAGTTACAGGAGCAGAGGACACACTCAGGACACAGTTACAGGAGCAGAGGACACACTCAGGACACAGTTACAGGAGCAGAGGAAACACTCAGGACACAGTTACAGGAGCAGAGGACACACTCAGGACACAGTTACAGGAGCAGAGGACACACTCAGGACACAGTTACAGGAGCAGAGGACACACTCAGGACACAGTTACAGGAGCAGAGGACACACTCAGGACACAGTTACAGGAGCAGAGGACACACTCAGGACACAGTTACAGGAGCAGAGGACACACTTAGGAAACAATTACAGGAGCAGAGGACACACTCAGGACACAGTTACAGGAGCAGAGGACACACTCAGGACACAGTTACAGGAGCAGAGGACACACTCAGGACACAGTTACAGGAGCAGAGGACACACTCAGGACACAGTTACAGGAGCAGAGGACACACTTAGGACACAGTTACAGGAGCAGAGGACACACTCAGGACACAGATACAGGAGCAGAGGACACACTCAGGACACAGTTACAGGAGCAGAGGACACACTTAGGAAACAATTACCGGAGCAGAGGACACACTCAGGACACAGTTATAGGAGCAGAGGACACACTCAGGACACAGTTACAGGAGCAGAGGACACACTTAGGAAACAATTACCGGAGCAGAGGACACACTCAGGACACAGTTACAGGAGCAGAGGACACACTCAGGACACAGTTACAGGAGCAGAGGACACACTCAGGACACAGGACAGTTACAGGAGCAGAGGACACACTCAGGACACAGTTACAGGAGCAGAGGACACACTTAGGACACAGTTACAGGAGCAGAGGACACACTCAGGACACAGTTACAGGAGCAGAGGACACACTCAGGACACAGTTACAGGAGCAGAGGACACACTTAGGACACAGTTACAGGAGCAGAGGACACACTCAGGACACAGATACAGGAGCAGAGGACACACTCAGGACACAGTTACAGGAGCAGAGGACACACTAAGGACACAGTTACAGGAGCAGAGGACACACTCAGGACACAGTTATAGGAGCAGAGGACACACTCAGAACACAGTTACAGGAGCAGAGGACACACTCAGGAAACAATTACCGGAGCAAAGGACACACTAAGGACACAGTTACAGGAGCAGAGGACACACTCAGGACACAGGACAGTTTTAGGAGCAGAGGACACACTCAGGACACAATTACAGGAGCAGAGGACACACTCAGGATACAATTACAGGAGCAGAGGACACACTCAGGACACAGGACAGTTATAGGAGCAGAGGACACACTCAGGACACAATTACAGGAGCAGAGGACACACTCAGGACACAGGACAGTTATAGGAGCAGAGGACACACTCAGGACACATTTACAGGAGCAGAGGACACACTCAGGACACAGGACAGTTTTAGGAGCAGAGGACACACTCAGGACACAATTACAGGAGCCGAGGACACACTCAGGACACAGGACAGTTATAGGAGCAGAGGACACACTCAGGAAACAGTTAAAGGAGCAGAGGACACACTCAGGAAACAGTTACAGGAGCAGAGGACACACTCAGGACACAGGACAGTTACAGGAGCAGAGGACACACTCAGGACACAGTTAAAGAAGCAGAGGACACACTCAGGACACATTTACAGGAGCAGAGGACACACTCAGGACACAGTTACAGGAGCAGAGGACACACTTAGGAAACAATTACCGGAGCAGAGGACACACTCAGGACACAGGGCAGTTATAGAAGCAGAGGACACACTCAGGACACATTTACAGGAGCAGAGGACACACTCAGGACACAGGACAGTTATAGAAGCAGAGGACACACTCAGGACACATTTACAGGAGCAGAGGACACACTCAGGACACAGGACAGTTACAGGAGCAGAGGACACACTCAGGACACAATTACAGGAGCAGAGGACACACTCAGGACACAGGACAGTTATAGAAGCAGAGGACACACTCAGGACACATTTACAGGAGCAGAGGACACACTCAGGACACAGGACAGTTATAGAAGCAGAGGACACACTCAGGACACAATTACAGGAGCAGAGGACACACTCAGGACACAATTAAAGGAGCAGAGGACACACTCAGGACACAGGACAGTTACAGGAGCAGAGGACACACTCAGGACAAAGTACAGTTATAGGAGCAGAGGACACACTCAGGACACAGTTACAGGAGCAGAGGACACACTCAGGACACAGTTACAGGAGCAGAGGACACACTCAGGACACAGTCATAGGAACAGAGGACACACTCAGGACACAGGACAGGTTTAGGAGCAGAGGACACACTCAGGACACAGTTATAGGAACAGAGGATACACTCAGGACACAGGACAGTTACAGGAGCAGAGGACACACTCAGAACAGAATTACAGGAGCAGAGGACACACTCAGGACACAGGACAGTTACAGGAGCAGAGGACACACTCAGGACACAGTTACAGGATCAGAGGACACACTCAGGACATAGGACAGTTATAGGAGCAGAGGACAAACTCAGGACACAGTTACAGGAGCAGAGGACACACTCAGGACACAGTTACATGACCAGAGGACACACTCAGGACAAAGTTACAGGAGCAGAGGACACACTCAAGACACAGTTAAAGGAGCAGAGGACACACTCAGGACACAATTACAGGAGCAGAGGACACACTCAGGACACAGGACAGTTACAGGAGCAGAGGACACACTCAGGACACATTTACAGGAGCAGAGGACACACTCAGGACACAGGACAGTTTTAGGAGCAGAGGACACACTCAGGACACAATTACAGGAGCAGAGGACACACTCAGGACACAGTTAAAGGAGCAGAGGACACACTCAGGACAAAGTACAGTTATAAGAGCAGAGGACAAACTCAGGACACAGTTACAGGAGCAGAGGACACACTCAGGACACAATTAAAGGAGCAGAGGACACACTCAGGACACAATTACAGGAGCAGAGGACACACTCAGGACACAGGACAGTTACAGGAGCAGAGGACACACTCAGGACACATTTACAGGAGCAGAGGACACACTCAGGACACAGGACAGTTTTAGGAGCAGAGGACACACTCAGGACACAATTACAGGAGCAGAGGACACACTCAGGACACAGTTAAAGGAGCAGAGGACACACTCAGGACAAAGTACAGTTATAAGAGCAGAGGACACACTCAGGACACAGTTAAAGGAGCAGAGGACACACTCAGGACACAATTAAAGGAGCAGAGGACACACTCAGGACACATTTACAGGAGCAGAGGACACACTCAGGACACAGGACAGTTTTAGGAGCAGAGGACACACTCAGGACACAATTACAGGAGCAGAGGACACACTCAGGACACAGGACAGTTACAGGAGCAGAGGACACACTCAGGACACAATTACAGGAGCAGAGGACACACTCAGGACACAGGACAGTTACAGGAGCAGAGGACACACTCAGGACACATTTACAGGAGCAGAGGACACACTCAGGACACAGGACAGTTTTAGGAGCAGAGGACACACTCAGGACACAATTACAGGAGCAGAGGACACACTCAGGACACAGGACAGTTATAGAAGCAGAGGACACACTCAGGACACAGGACAGTTACAGGAGCAGAGGACACACTCAGGACACATTTACAGGAGCAGAGGACACACTCAGGACACAGGACAGTTTTAGGAGCAGAGGACACACTCAGGACACAATTACAGGAGCAGAGGACACACTCAGGACACAGGACAGTTATAGAAGCAGAGGACACACTCAGGACACAGGACAGTTACAGGAGCAGAGGACACACTCAGGACACATTTACAGGAGCAGAGGACACACTCAGGACACAGGACAGTTTTAGGAGCAGAGGACACACTCAGGACACAATTACAGGAGCAGAGGACACACTCAGGACTCAGGACAGTTACAGGAGCAGAGGACACACTCAGGACACAGGACAGTTACAGGAGCACACTCAGAAAAATGAATTGTGGCTGTGTATTTTGTTGTTTTTATTTAAATACTTTGATTCTTCACACATTTTTGAAATGCTTGTGTAATTATTATGAAATACATTCAATATTTGGCATTACTCAAGACTCTTGGTAAGGAATTACGCAACAGTCTTGAGTAAAATGCAAGAGTTTTATCCTTCTGGGATTCCGTAGCTGACTATGGCTTTGTTGCGCGCTCAAATGTGAACAAACACGCATGCGCAGACTTTATAACGGACAGCGACGTCTGAGCGCCTTCGGAGTTTTCGCTCGGATTTATTGATAATGGCTTAAATACCATTTATTAACTTTGAATGTACTTTACATCGTAACTTATCCTGACATTTTGACAGTATGTAATATTGATTAATCGTCATGAGCATGTGTTGGGCTTTTATGAATAGTTTGCGTACGTCCATTATTATGTAGCCTAAAGCTGTATCTCAATTCATAAGGCTGTAGCCTCTGGAGGCTGATTTTAAGGCCGCATACGTCACTTCCGGTAAACCAAGGCCTGTCCCAATTCATTTTATTTCGTGCAGCCTTCAAATGCAGCCTTAAAACCGGCCTGGTTTCCATGGAGATCGGGTCGTGAACGAAGGCTACATCCGAGTATCCTTCGCAACAAAAACAGCAAAAACATGGAGCGAAAAACATGGAGCGAAAAGCAGGCATGTGAGTACACACTTTTAACTATTGGAAATCATCACTAACACAACGGTAAACTTAAAATACGGCCATAACTCCCACAAAACTGTCAAAAAAAGTTTGTTTTTAACTGTGTGAACTTTGGAGCTTTGAGCTAAAAGTTTGGCTAGTAATTTACAGCTAAGCAAGTCCGCTCAGACTTTCATATTTGGACAGATTTCCATCAAACACTATTTTTTTTTACTGTTAGGGGAAAAGACCATGGAGTGATTAAAGAGGAAGAAACGCCACGTTTTCACAGACAGGGGGAGCTCGGAGGTCAGGTAAAAACACACATTATTTCATGCAGTATAATAATATTTACTTGTAAATCACGTAATATAAGCCTCCCACACATGCATTTCATTCTGGGAATACATTATATTGACACCTGTGTCTGTTAGGCCAGTCACATTTAATATAACAATGAGAAAACTGAAATGTTTTATATGAATTTTCTTTTCTCATCTGCAACTTCCTGGATGAGGACACAACACACTTTGGATGTGAATGTACTTTGCTCTGTGGACCTCATTTTCCTGTAATAGTTGGTAGTTTTCTTAATGTGTCATTACAGGTTTTCACTCTGCAGGACAGGACTTTGAACCAACAGAACCGATCAGACGTAAGGTTCATTCTGCTCTTCCTCCTTCAGAAGATAAAAGATGTCTTCCACTGTCCATGTCCAGAGTCACTGAGGACTTCTGCAGAGTCACGACCTGCAGAGTCACAACCTGCAGAGTCACAACCTGCAGAAGACCTGTGGGGCCTCTGGGTGCATCTGGCTTCCTGCACCGCTGTCTGCTGCTGTCCTGAATGTGTCCTAATAGTGATGTCTCCATGCAGTTTAGGTTCAGAATAAATTTATCTGAACGTTTTTCACTGTGACATTTGATTCATGGCGAGATGTCCCAGTTATCTGATGCGTCTTTTAATAGTAACTATAATTACATGTATTATAAGAATGTACTATTGTACTGCAGTGAAGCAGTATTCAATCTGATCATATTTGGCAAAGATAAAAAAAAAAAAAAGTTACACAATGGGAGTACACTGACATGTTTTTTTTTAAAATTTTTTTATTAATTAACCTATGAATGCATTGTGTGTGTGTGTGTGTGTGTGTGTGTGTGTGTGTGTGTGTGTGTGTGATGGGTTTAATGTTTGACTATTCATATTATGACAAAGTATTTCCAGAAGTTTATTTGATTGTTTAATAAACCATTTTTTCTCAAAGGAGAGTCTTTATAAAATGACTTAAATCCATTCCCTGTACACATGTAATCCCTTATCAATTTAAAAATACTTAATGCATATCTCATCACTGTTTTTGAAACTTTAAGGTAATTTAGCCTATTTTAGATGTATTGGAGAAACAGCAATATTTTAGCCATAAAATGTGGATTAGAATTATTAGAATAACTTGTTCTCAAAATGTGACAGTTTGATTACCCGTGCGTAATCTTTGTTAATGATCTGTGCGCGTAATCTGCAGGTGCGTGTTGTTAGCATTAGCAGTAGCAGCGTGTCTCGGTTGCTGGGCAACGGGCTCCGTGGGCTGGATCTGTCCCATTTCGACACGGCCATGCGGTCCGCGGAGGTGTGTTCGAAGGCTACAGCCTATGCGGCTTCAGGAGGCTGCAGCCTTCACAGCCTCCGGAGGCTGCAGCCTTCTGAATTGGGACACGGTACAGTTTTCCATCTCGTAGCGGCTCCTCTGCTGCGCGTGCATTGCTCCCAGTAAAGGTTCACTTCCGGTTTATGCAACTTGCTCAAGGATCAAATTTGGACAAAATGGGAAACGCCCGTTATCCGTTTTTTCCATTTTTCATTTAAAAACAAAATCGAAAACTGAAAAAAACGAATCGTTATCCGTTTTTTCATTTTGGTTTTGGAGACAAATAATGAAAAAAAACTTTCGTTTTTTCGTTTTCTTATTTTTGGTTTTATATTGAAAAACGAATGAACGAATGATACACGAATCCGTGTATCATTCGTTCATTCGTTTTTCAATATAAAACCAAAAATAAGAAAATGAAAAAACAACAGCTTTTTTCATTATTTGTCTCCAAAACCAGAATGAAAAAACGGATAGCTCGTTTTAGTTTTCGATTTTGTGTTTAAATGAAAATGGAAAAAAACGGATAACATCGTTTCCCGTTTTGTCAAATTTGATCATGAGCAAGATTGCAAACCAAGTGAACCTTACTGGAGAGACACACGTAATATAACGAGGGGGTAGAGCAAAACAAACCAAATGGCCGCTGGACTTGAGGATCATTATCATATGATTAAACAGCTTTTTAAGGTTGGAAAAACGCACGCTGAGATTTCTAACACGTTGCGACAGTTCGGTATTAGAGATCCCGGAAATGTCGGTGAGAAGGTTCTGTATTCAACACCAACTCCGGCGTAACAGACAAACTGCTCCTGTCATCAGTACATAAGGTAAAAAGCAGACACGTGAGTACACACTTTTAACTATTGGAAATCATCACTAACACAACGGTAAACTTAAAATAACTCCCACAAAACTGTCAAAAAAAGTTTGTTTTTAACTGCGTGAACTTTGGAGCTTTGAGCTAAAAGTTTGGCTCGTAATTTACAGCTAAGCAAGTCCGCTCAGACTTTCATATTTGGACAGATTTCCATCAAACACTATTTTTTTTTACTGTTAGGGGAAAAGACCATGGAGTGATTAAAGAGGAAGAAACGCCACGTTTTCACGGACAGGAGCAGCTCTGAGGTAAGGTAAAAACACACATTATTTCATGCAGTATAATAATATTTACTTGTAAATCACGTAATATAAGCCTCCCACACATGCATTTCATTCTGGGAATACATTATATTGACACCTGTGTCTGTTAGGCCAGTCACATTTAATATAACAATGAGAAAACTGAAATGTTTTATATGAATTTTCTTTTCTCATCTGCAACTTCCTGGATGAGGACACAACACACTTTGGATGTGAATGTACTTTGCTCTGTGGACCTCATTTTCCTGTAATAGTTGGTAGTTTTCTTAATGTGTGTGTCATTACAGGTTTTCACTCTGCAGGACAGGACTTTGAACCAACAGAACCGATCAGACGTAAGGTTCATTCTGCTCTTCCTCCTTCAGAAGATACAAGATGTCTCCACTGTCCATGTCCAGAGTCACTGAGGACTTCTGCAGAGTCACAACCTCTGCAGAAGACCTGTGGGGTCTCTGGTTGCATCTGGCTTCCTGCACACGCTGTCTGCTGCTGTCCTGAATGTGTCCTAATAGTGATGTCTCCATGCAGTTTAGGTTCAGAATAAGTTTATCTGAACGTTTTTCACTGTGACATTTGATTCATGGTGAGATGTCCCAGTTATCTGATGTGTCTTTTAATAGTAACTATAATTACATGTACTATAAGAATGCACTATTGTACGGCAGTGAAGCAGTATTCAGTCTGATCATATTTGGCAAAGATAATTTGTTCATTTTGGATTGGCACCTGCTTCTTTACAACAACAAAAAAAAGTTACACAATGGGAGTACACTGACATGTTTTATTTATTTATTATTAACCTATGAATGCATTGTGTGTGTGTGTGTGTGTGTGTGTGTCTGTGTGTGTGTGTGTGCGTGTGTGTGTGTGCGTGTGTGTGTGTGTGTGTGTGTGTGCGTGTGTGATGGGTTTAATGTTTGACTATTCATATTATGACAAAGTATTTCCAGAATGAAAATACAAATAAAGAATTGTTTAATAAATTGATTGTTTAATAAACCATTTTTTCTCAAAGGAGAGTCTTTATAAAATGACTTAAATGCATTCCCTGTATACATGTAATTCCTTATCAATTTAAAAATATTTAATGCATATCTCATTGCTGTTTTTGAAACTTTAAGGTAATTTAGCCTATTTTAGATGTATTGGAGAAACGGCAATATTTTAGCCATAAAATGTGGATTAGAATGATTAGAATAACTTGTTCTCAAAATGTGACAGTTTGATTACCCGTGCTTAATCTTTGTTAATGATCTGTGTGCGAAATCTGCAGATGCGTGTGGTTGCTGTGCAACGGGCGCGGCTCCGTGGGCTGGGCCTGTCCCGTTTCGACACAGCCTGCGGTCCGCGAAGGCTGCAGCCTATGCGGCTTCAGGAGGCTGCAGCCTATGCGGATTCAGGAGGCTGCAGCCTTCACAGCCTCCTGAAATGGGACACGGTACAGTTTTCCATCTCGTAGCGGCTCCTCCGCTGCGTGCGCATTGCTCCCAGTAAAGGTTCACTTCCGGTTTGCGCAACTTGCTCAAGGATCAAATTTGGACAAAACGGGAAACGGCTGTTATCCGTTTTTTCCATTTTTCATTTAAACACAAAATCGAAAACTAAAAAAACGAGTCGTTATCCGTTTTTTCATTTTGGTTTTGGAGACAAATAATGAAAAAAGCTGTTGTTTTTTCATTTTCTTATTTTTGGTTTTATATTGAAAAACGAATGAACGAATGATACACGGATTTACACGGATTCAGTCAGACCCTTTATTCTATTGCAAAAGTGTTTACTTTTTAAAAAGTTACTATTAAACTTCCAGTGAAATACTCTTGGTTCTTGAGTTGTATTATCGGGAGTAATAGAGAGCATTGTGGTACAGTGGTCAGTAAGAGAAGGCATAATGTCACAAGACGTGACTGCTGGTACTAGGTTACTAGTAACCAGCCAATAATGGATCCTAGAGCATTGTGATCTTACTGAATTATTGCTCCAAGTGTATTGGATTTTATCTGGATTCAAGGTTTGCCAGATATCGATAAGGTCCAGAGGGTTAGCAAAGTCGGAAACTATATAGTTATGTTCGATGGATTTTGTTGAACTGGAAACCTATCCTTTGACTCATTTGGTACTACATTATAGTCTCCTGCTACGATCAGTTTATCTGTAGAATAAAAATATTTCCAGTCCTCAATCAAGATTTTCAGCTTGTCAAATAGTCTTTTGTTTTTAGCCCTATTATTAAAACCGTAAACATTAACCAAAATATATTTAGTGTCATTTATTTCAATACTAATTATTAACCAGTGGCCTTCGTTATCACATTTTTGATCTAAAACTTTACCTTCAAATTGATTAAGGAAAATTGCAACCCCAGCTGAGTAAGAAGTACCATGAGAGAAAAAGATTTCATCACTACCCCATTGTGTTTTCCAAAAACGTACATCATCAATCGTAGAATGTGTTTCTTGAAAGACAAAACAATTAACTTTTGGTTGTTCCTTGCAAAAGAGAAAAGCCTTGCGTTTTGTGCCATTTCTTATACCTCGAACATTTAAAGAGAATAATGAAAGGACCATAAGCGTAGCTTGAATGCACCAGGTAACAATAAGCTGACTTATAAAAAAATTACATACCTTCAAAACAGTTCAAGTACTGTAACCAGAAAAAAATATTCTATTCCAGAGTCAATAACGCTCATTTTGACACATCATTGTAGGGGGCTTCTTCTCCGGGTGATCCAAAACTTCAGCCGGTCATGACGCGGCCATCGATGACAGCGTGCCCCTCCTTCAGGAAAGCTTTCAGTCCCCTCTTCCTCGCTTCCTCTACTTTTGGCCACAAGCGTTGGCGAGCCTCGTGGTCCTCCTTACAGAAGTCCTCACGAAAGCAAATATTCATCTCTTTACAGATCCTCGCGTTTTTTGACATTTTCCACACCAGGGGCCTGTTCCAGAAAGCGGGTTCAAACATACTCTGAGTTTATCCATGAGCTCTGGGTTGACTTACCCTGAGACCGGAAACCCTGAGTTTTCGGTTCCAGAACAGGTGATATGAATGAGGTAAATCAACTCTGAGTAGGTTTACCTCGAGTTACGCGCGTGCACGACTACTATAAAAAGGTATAGTCAATGGATCCCTGAAACCATGAGCGTCACCATGACAACGACAAAAAAGAGATCCACTTACTTCAGCCCGCTTGAGCTCGAGGTCCTCATGGAGGCATACGCGGAGAAAGAAGATACTTTCCGTCGTAAATCAAACACCGCTGCAGAGGCAAAGGAGAGAGAGGCAGCGTGGGGGAAATTACGGCCCGAGTCAATGCGTGAGTTTGAATTGTTTAATTAAGTTAACATTCAACTGTAAGATCATCGCTTATTTGCCGAGTTAAATAGGAATAAAATCAGATTTTCGTTTAGGTGCAATCCAACAGGGGAGAAAAGGACGTGGAAGCAGCTAAAAATGAAATATAAAAATATCGTACAAAGCGGTAAGGCATGTATTTTTAAATGCCTTAGGTTGTTAAAGTAAATGTTAATTCAGTGGCTTCTTCAAATAGTAATGCTAATTATTAACAAAATGCTGTTTAAACATGACCTCCCACTTAAAGTAAATGAAAACTTTATTTGTTTAGTCTATACATTTATAGTTTAATAGGCTGCATTTGAAATGTGACTGAGTTCTGCTTAGCCAACAAAGAAGGCAGAGGCCAAAAAAACGGGTGGAGGGCCACCTCCATCCGCTTTGACCGAGGCTGAGGTGAGGCCCTCAGCCAAAACGCTCCCCGGCCAGTGGCTGAGGGCAGATCCACCAGACAGACAGGGACATGGTGCATCTCGATCACCAGATAAGGAAGGCAGATCTAGAGATTAAATTACAGGAATGCCAGTTGAGGTGGTGCATTGGGGAAATGGATGAATATGTCAATGATTGGAACTATTATAAATCCTAACTGTTGCTTTTGTATTGTAGGGAATAAAGCTGTATGTATGGTGCCTTTATCTCATGCTTCTGTTCATTTTATGCTTCAGTTTTATTGATGCTTCTGCTTCTGTTTTATTCTATCAAATTTTGTTATGCTTGCATGATGGCAATAACAGTTCTTGAATCTGGAAAGATGAACCAAATCACATTTGAAGTATGAGTGTTTTATTATCCAAAGGCGTTCCTGCAAATGAGGTCCCTGACAGCTCTTCCATCCCGGACCTCTGCAGGGTGGATGGGGTGGTCATCCTCAGGGTCATTGGTTTGTACAGCAGGGTGTTGCTCTCCCCTAATAACTGCAATATTATGGAGAACAACACAGGCCACAGTGATGTCACATGCCCTCTCTGGAGTGACCCTGAGCTTGTGCAGGCACTGGAACCAGGATTTGAGGATGCCAATGGTCATCTCCACCCGGGCTCTAGTCCTGCAATGGGCCACATTGAAACGCTGTTGGGGCCCCGGCTCAGGGTCAGGGTAAGGGGTCGCCTTGGCATAGTGCTCCGCATTGCCGATGTTATAAAGGAAGCTGCCATTTGCATAAAAACGGAGCGCTATGCACAATGTCTGCAGAGGAGTGAGCGCACGTCTGCGGTGTGTCAGATTTGTGAGGTACGGCCGGAGGAGGCTCTCAATATAAATGATGCCATTTGACGAAAAGCGATAGCGCTCAAAAATATATTCCTCTGGAAATGGAAGAATATCCAGCCTGGGGCGGAAGAATCGCTCGCTGCGCAATGCGTTTCTGATCATTTGTGTTTCGATATCAATTGGATTTGGGAGGAATGGGCAAGGCATGTAGTCTCAAAACGATTTTCATGCGGAAGGAGCGGAAAAACTCAGGGTTATTTCAAGTAAACCTGCCCCCAAGCAGGTTATGTTCACAGAGTCTGTTACCATGGTGACTGACTCAGTGTTTCAGTTACTTCGCTTTCTGGAACAGAAAACCCAGACTTTCCCTCATCTCAGGGTTAAACTTACTCAGAGTTTTCACATAACCCGCTTTCTGGAATAGGCCCCTGGTCACGAACGGTTCTCAAGGCAAATTGCATAAAGATTTGCCTGAGTTTGTCGAACTTTCCTTTTTGGCCCAGCCGGTGTACTGCATCCACCGTATTGTGAAGATGCTCAATACTGACAGGAACAACTTCCTTCAAGATCTTGATCACAATCTCCATGGTGTTTTCTCCGTCTTTCTCTGCAACACCGTCGAGCCGTAAAGACCATCTTCGCTTGTATCTTGCATGCTCGAGGCACATTTCCTGGAGATCAGTGTTTTCTTTTCGGAGCGCTGACACCTGCGTTTCGAGACGGGACACATCTGTTTGCAGCGTTTTCACAGCCGTTGTGTTAGCTTCCACGGACTGCATCATTTTTAACACAGCATCGGTATTCTCTTGAAAACGCAGGTCCATTGCGTGTAACTTTTCGCCTTGTGAATCAAACTGGCTTGTTAGTTCCAGGATAGCATCGTAGAGATCCGTGTTGGTAATCTCATCACCCCGAGGTGTTTTGGCGACTTTTTCTGCTTCTTGGGATGAGGGCTCTTCACTGGTGTGTGTTGTCGAATATCATCACGCCCATCTAAGGGTACATCCAGGGCATCCACTTCAACCTGTGCCTGTTGATCCATCCAGACAATGTCTTCTTCATCGCAGGCTTGTTGCATAGCGGCTAGGCGGGAATAACCGTGTTCTTTGCTAAGGGAGGACATCGTTTATGTCAAAAGAGTAGATTAAAGACGGGGTCTTGTCGAATCAAATACACAAAATGCACAAAACAGAGCAAAAACACTTTCGTACTCGTTTCAAGTTGTTTATCTGGGTAATAGAGTGAACTTGAAGGTTATAAATTCAGTTTATATCGGAGCCAACCAAAAGTTTGACTGCTCACTCCGCCATCTTCATTTAACCCCCCAGGTCTTTTCATTCAAGTCGTCAGGATATTCTCTATGACATCCTTGTAACTATTCTCAGGATTCATAAGGCAGGGGGTCAGGTTCAGTTTTTGTGGGTACCAGCGCATGTAGGGATCAGTGGGAACGAAAAAGTGGACAGATTGGCAAAAGATGCTCTTAAAAAAGGAAGTGTGGAAATGAGAGTTAAAAGTAGTAAAGTTGAAGCAAAATGTATGGTGTGGAGACAAATCAGGAATGGCAAAGGGAGTGGGACACTGGAATGAAAGGGAGACATTTATATCACATTCAGAACAGTGGTTTTAAGGTGTAGGAACTACAGGGTGCAGAGGGAGAATCTGAGCAAAAGGTTAAGGGAGCTGGGGGTTCATGAGTTCACACTGAAGAATATTTTGAGTTGTTGTAGTAGAGCACAGGTAGGGGTATTAGTGTCCTTTTTAAAAGAGACAGGGCTTTATGGTAGGATATAGTAAGTGTTAGCTGATTAGTAAATAGGTGTAGTATTTAGCCTTTTTTATTTTTATTTTTTGGCGTGTGTGTTTGCACATAGTTATAGATTGTGAGCTCACGCTTTGTCCCATACTCCGGAACAGTAGGTGGCGGTAATGCTCCTTTAAGTTGGTTGCCAACCGCCGTAAAAGACGAAGAAGAAGAAGAAGAAAAGAAGAAGAAGAGGAAAAAGAAGAAGAAGAAGAAGAAGTCCGCTTGTTGTCAGCTGATCACGAGGAAATCTCCAAAACGAAAACATGAACAGGACATTTTTTCTGCTGCGATGCGTCTGCTCTTTGTCTGAACGAGCCCTGATTTAACCTCTCTAAACCCCTTTAAACACACCTCCTCCGAGCAGGTAAGATCTATCACTTTATCTCTTAATTCTCTCATTATTTACAACCTTTCCACGCATGGTGTCATATTATGCCATACAGTTTGTGTTATGCTAACTTCAAGAAACTGCTTTTATTCATCGTGTTGGTTATTATCTGCCATATAAAGCCATTATTCTCATGAAACGTCGCTAGTATACTAGCTATGATTTGATATAAAGTCAATAATTAGATTACATAACGCGTAAACCGTAGGTCAGGTGGCTACTGTTAGCATTCATCGGCTAATGCTATCTCCAGTCCTCTTCAGTCACAAGTTCACTAGAATCTTTTTCTTTAATTTATATTATAAAGCCATGTTTTGCTTTGTTGAAGATGTCTGAAATAATATGCAGTGTCCCCCATTAATACAAGAGACTAAAATTATCCCCATAGTCTCAAAACCACCTGAACGATATTGGCATAACAAAATGAGACTTTGTTGCCCTTGGTATTATCATAAACTTTTAAAAGAGGTCCAAAATGACTGTTTGTTTAAAGAGTAAATATTAGCAGTAAGTGACATTTATACTTCACAAATTGAATGGAAAATTATTTGTGCCGCCAAAATCTGAACCAAAGCAATGGAAAACACTGATTGTGTGAATGAAAACTGGTGGATTATTAAGGTTTTCAATGTCATTCCACTGTGAATAGAAAAGTAAAGTTTAGTTGGATCACAATGTGAAAATTAAAGATCTCGGTGTTTTAACGTAGTATTCATAAAAATATCGTATTTCTTTATAATGCTTATGCATTTGTCTTGTCTAGCACTTTTCCTGAGGCTCAGTCATTTTACAATTTCCTGCATTATTCATTCTCTCTACACTCTTATGAATCTGTTAACAATACAATATATAGCACACAATCCTACTACTACTACTACTACTTGAACAACTACAGTACTTACTTCTGTTACTGCAGATATTGAAAGGACATTGAAATTTCTGAGAAACTTTATCAGAAGTTTTCATCAGAAATTATTTAAGATTACAGATTAGAAAGATAGATACTTAGATAGATAAATATGAATTAATTATTTATTATTATGAATTAATCATTGCAATTATATAGCGCCTTTCATGACACCCAAAGCGCATTACAGTTCATTATTCATTCACTCCATACCTGGTGGTGTTAAACTACTATTGTAGCCACAGCTGCCCTGTGGCAGACTGACAGAAATGAGGCTGCCAAGTTGCGCCATCGGCCCCTCCGACCACCACCATCACTCACGCACACACCACTTTCATACTAGGCAATGTGGGTAAAGTGTCTTACCTAAGGACACAACGACAGTGTTTTTGTGACTGGAGCCCCACTGTGGAAATTCATTTTTCAGCAACAAGAAAATATAATTAAAGCCGCAAGCGGCATCGAACGGCCCTCGCGGGCCGCGCATCGCACTCGGCCGACCCGACGCTCCCCCGGGTGCCGCTGACGCTCCCCCGGGTGGCGCTGATGAGCCTCTTGTCTCTGTGTGTTTGTGGCTTTGGGCTGAACTTGCCACCAAACACATAAAGTCCACACACACTGGAGATGCTGATGTGTTAACATTGACGAACATGGGAACTTTGGGACATCGCCATGGCAACACCGTGCAAAATACAACTTTGGCCCATCGGACTTTTTTGTTCGGACTGACCTGAAGAATCACTGTGCCAAATTTCACATTCTTGAATGAAACTAATAAGACGTTATATCACTTTGAAAAGTAAGAAATTGTTGAAATTTTCCCATAAGGATAACATGGAGGCTTTGGCGCATCGCCATGGCAACCCAATGAAATATACAATATGGTTGTCATTGACTTTTTTGATTGGGATGACATGAAGAGTCATTGTGCCAAATTTGAGAATATTCTGTGAAAGTAAAATATTTTTCATGAATGGGAATTTATCTGATATTTCCCATTAGGATAACATTGGAGCTTTCGTGCATCACCATGGCAACACGGTTAAAAATACCATATGGTTTACATTGGCTTTTTTGATTGAGATGGCCCAAAGTAATTTTGTACAAAATTTGGTACATTTTCTAAAAACTAAAATTTTGACTGTCCATGCAAAATTTAATTCTGTCCTGCAGGGGGCGCTATCTTACCATTTTTGCTCGTGTCACAATTAGTCGGCTTTGGCACGAAAGTTTTACAAGTGATTAAAATTTGAGCCCAATCGGACTTTGTATGGCCGAACGGGAGCAAATTTTGACGTTAGAAAATTGCCAAAAATCTGAACAAATTTTGCAGCTTAGGCCAGAACCGACAGTTATTTTTAAAATTCAGCTATCGCTTGATGCCCCACTTTCTAGTTGATGTACGCCGATTTTGACCCCTGTGGGTGAAGCGCCTTCAGAGGAGTTCGATCAAATGCCACGCGGAGCTAAAAATGCTGACTCAGCAACTTTTTTATTTCAATCCCAGATGGCTGCCTTCTGGTTTGTCAGGGGCGTGGCCATAATAATATTTTTTCTGTCTTGACATGAGGAATGTCCGTGATCGACTTCATGACTGTACTGCACAATAAACTTTAAGCGGCCGGACGTCTCCCATAGGCGCAATGTATTTTTGATTTTGCAGGTGGCTGTCGCGCCACTTTTATACCCACACATGCAACATATATTTTATCAAATTTTTCGCCACTTCTGAATTTTGGGCAAAATTTGGTGAGTTTTTGAGCGTGTTCAGGGGGTCAAATTAGAGCTCAAAGAGCAGAAGAAAAAAGAATAAATAATAAATAAAATTAAAGCCGCAAGCGGCATCGAACGGCCCTCGCGGGCCGCGCATCGCACTCGGCCGACCCGGCGCTCACCCGGGTGGCGCCGACGCTCCCCCGGGTGGCGCTGATGAGCCTCTTGTCTCTGTGTGTTTGTGGCTTTGGGCTGAACTTGCCACCAAACACAAAGTTCACACACACTGGAGATACTGATGTGTTAACATTGACGAATATGGGCACTTTGGGACATCGCCATGGCAACACCGTGCAAAATACAACTTTGGCCCCTCGGACTTTTTTGTTCGGACTGACCTGAAGAATCACTGTGCCAAATTTCACGTTCTTCAATAAAACTATTAAGCCGTTATATCACTTTGAAATGTAAGAAATTTTTGAAATTTTCCCATAAGGATAACATGGAGGGTTTGGCGCATCGCCATGGCAACCCAGTGAAATATAGCATATGGTTGTCATTGACTTTTTTGATCGGGATGACATGAAGAGTCATTGTGCCAAATATGAGAATATTCTGTGAAAGTAAAATATTTTTCATGAATGGGAATTTATCTCATCTTTCCCATTAGGATAACATTGGAGCTTCCGTGCATCACCATGGCAACACGGTTAAAAATATGATATCGTTTACATTGGCTTTTTTGATTGAGATGACCTAAAGTAATTTTGGGGCAAATTTGGTACATTTTGGAAAAACTAAAATTTGGCCCTCCATGCAAAAGTTTGTGGTGTTCTGTAGGGGGCGCTATCACACCATTTTCGCTTGTGTCACAATTAGTGGGCTTCGCCACAAAAGTTTTACAAGTGATTAAAATTTGAGTTGAATCGGACTTTGTATGGCCGAACGGGAGCAAATTTTGACGTTAGAAAATTGCCAAAAATCTGAACAAATTTTGCAGCTTCGCCAAGGTGAAACCGTGACAGTTATTTTTAAAATTCAGCTATCGCTTGATGCCCCACTTCTCTAGTTGATGTATCTCCGATTTTGACCCCTGTGGGTGAAGCGCCTTCAGAGGAGTTCGATCAAATGCGTGAGCGAAAATGCTGACTCAGCAACTTTTTTATTTCAATCCAAGATGGCTGCCTTCTGGTTTGTCAGGGCGGGCCATAATAATATTTTTTTTTCTGTTTTCACATGAGGAATGTCTGTACCGACTTCGTGACTGTACGACAAACTTTAAGGCCGACGCCTCCCATAGGCGCAATGTATTTTGACTTTTTGCAGGTGATGCTTGTCGCCACTTTTATACCCACACATGCAACATATATTTTATCAAATTTTTCGCCACTTCTGAATTTTGGGCAAAATTTGGTGAGTTTTGAGCGTGTTCAGGGGTCAAATTAGAGCTCAAAGAGCAGAAGAAAAAGAATAAATAATAAATAAAAAAATAATAATAATTTTAGCAAAACAATATATCCTTTTACATAGGAAAGACATATTATACATTTTTGAAAGCTCTCGAGCTTCCCACGTCACCGTTCATTGGTGAATGACTTAGCGCCACGCTACTCGTCATTCACCATCTCGTCGGGGTTCGCCATTGACTTATTGATTTCCATTCATTTTAGCAGCTGTAATATGGCCCATGCCTTCGGCATGGGGGCTTGGATACAGCTTGATGTCAGGAGTGTGTTTTAGAGAGGAGGCGCTACGTTATTTTTGTTTCAACATTGAGGAATGGGCTTCGCCATTCACTCAATGTTGACGATGACTTGTTAGCAAGAACAAATATGTATGTCCCATGCCTTCGGCATGGGTTGCTAGGATACTGCTGTTCACGGTGAGAGCGAGTCAGGGACGGTTCAGCGCTTCGCTGAACTGTCGAAGATAAAAGTTAGCATCGATGATGCCTGGGCTTCGCCAGGCATCATCGTTAAGCAATAGGCCCTACGCCCTGTAGGGCTCGGGCCTAAAAAAATAATAATAATTTTAGCAAAAACAATATATCCTTTTACATAGGAAAGACATATTATACATTTTGAAAGCTCTCGAGCTTCCCCACGTCACCGTGGGAAACATTAGGAATGACGAGCGCTACGCTGGCCATTCACCATCTCGTCGGACTTCTCATTGACCCCCATTGATTTCCATTCATTTTGGCAGCTGTAATATGGCCCATGCCTTCTCGGCATGGGGGCTTGGATACAGCTTGATGTCAGGAGTGTGTTTTGGGACAGGAGGCGCCACGCTGAGCTTTTGTCAACATTGAGTGAATGGGCTTCGCCCATTCACTCAATGTTGACGACATGACTTGTTAGCAAGAACAAATATGTATGTCCCATGCCTTCGGCATGGGTTGCTAGGATACTGCTGTTCACGGTGAGAGCGAGGAGCGAAGTTCAGCGCGCTGAACTTCGTAAGACAGTTAGCAACGATGATGCCTGGGCTTCGCCCAGGCATCATCGTTGCGGAAGCAATAGGCCCTACGCCCTGTAGGGGCTCGGGCCTAATAATAAAAATTGTTTAGTTTGCGTTGTATAGCCATATGGCGTGTTGAACAAACAATTTCCAAAGTGTGTCCATGGAGCAGGACAGGGACAGACTGTCCCCAAGGTGCTCTCCTGTCCGGTGATGGTGCTTATTGAATGAACTGTTTTTGAAATGATAAACTTGATTTGTATTAAAGGTACACTGTGTACATTTTTCTGGTGGAGTGGCCACTACCTGTGTCTCCATGGAGATGTTGCTGTGTTGCATGAAGTGTTACAGAGTATGGTATTAAGCGTATCTATCTCACATTTGTTCAATTACGGATGCTTTTATTTATTTTATTGTTTTTATTTATTGTGTTGTCATGGAGATAGATACGGTTAATACTCTACTGTGGCACATTACAGGCAAATAATGTGTATGGAATTAAGGGCTTATGTGATCCTCCACTGGAAAAGTTACATACTGCAGCTTTAATTTCCTCATACATGTTAAAGTGATAATGTTTGTCCCTCAGGTGACGACATCATGTTGTCCATGGTTACGGCGGTGGTCAGATTTGCTCACTACAATGACAGCACGTTGCCGTGGTTACCAAACTCCTCTGTATTTCCCACTCTGCAGCCGGACACACAGAGCAATGTCTCCAAACCTCACCGCTGTCTTCAGCTGCTCTATGAGGATATCGGCCAGTCCAGGTAAAAACACTGACAGGAAGAAGGAATAGACTCGATACTTAACACTTATTTGAAGTATCGATTTGTATTTTATTTTCTATATTACAGCCCTAGTCTTGTGAGTTTGCGCCACGACGCATGTGACCAATTATTAACAGACTCTATATTCCACATAGAAAATTAATTCAACACTGCCCTCTGTCTGTAGGGTTCGTTACTGGGATCTGCTGCTTTTGGTCCCAAATGTGGCCTTCTTTATGTTTCTGATGTGGAAACTGCCCTCGGCCAGAGCCAAGATCCGAGTTACCTCTAGCCCCATCTTCATCACTTTCTACCTACTGGTAAATAAAAACGTACTCCACACTGATGAGAAGCAGAGGAGAGGGTTAGATCAGAGGTAGGCAAACTACAGCCCAGGGGCCACAACCCTTTTAATCAGGCCCGCCGAACTTAAATAAACTGTAATAAAACTTGTTAGTTTCATTTTCCCAGCAATTCTGGCATTTCCCAATAGATGGCACGCTCTAGTTACATTGATACAAAGGGCCAAATTATCCATATGGACCCATGGCACAGTGCCCAGGGGTAGAAAACCTTTCCATAAAGCATTGTGGCCAAGTATATACCTAGGCCACTTGTTGCTTTAATTTTGTCAAGGATTATTAAAAATCAGAAAATAATCACCTAATTACATTTTTTTTTTCTTTAAGAAAAAAGCTGATGCTATGTTGTTTCTGCGCATGTTCAGCAGACAGTGGCAGATGGATGGACCGCATAGATCTATGATGGATATAGTAGGATTTTGAATATACCTACATGTACTGTATATAGTTGGATGCTGTTAAGTTATTGAGACATTTTGTGTACATTTTAACTGAGACATTTGAATATGCCTACATGTATATCATTGGATGCTGCAAGTTATTTTCGGCTGGGCTGATGTAGTCAGACCAGAACACTCTATCCATCTGCTCCTGGTCTGGCCCTGCCATCAAATTTTAGAACCCTTTGTGGCCCTCGAGCCAAAAAGTTTGCCCACCGCTGAGTTAGATGGAGCTGAGAATGCAGAGTCAATTGTATTGTATTTTTAAAGAAATAAACTTTTTCTGTTCTAGGTTTTTGTTGTTGCTGCAGTGGGAATCACCAGAGCTATTGTTTCTATGACAGTCAGCGCCTCGAGTGCTGCCACCATCATTGATAAGGTAAAAAACACATTTAAATACAAGTTTAATTATTTCTCAACACATTCCCTGGTTTAGTGCCTGGTTCAGTTCTTTGTTTAGTCCCTTTGTCCTTTTTCTCACATTCCACTGCTGTATTTGCATAGTATAGTTTAGTTTAGTTCCACATGTTGCAGTGCTGGAGTGCACAGATTTACTGAGAAGTTAGAGAAGTTACTGAACAAAATATATTTATGTAGAAGTATCCACAATTTAAACGCCACTCCTGCAGCCTGCACACCTGGCTGTAGTCAGAGCAATCCTGATCAACAGTGACTACTCAACCCCCTGGTTGTGGAAGTAAATTTCTCATGAATTTTTCCTATAGACTTGCCAAGAGGTTTGAAAACTCGGAGCTAATAAGCTCATTTTATTCAAAATCACTTTCTGAAACTGTTTTTTTTTTTTTTACTTAAAACAACAGCATTATGGATATTAGTTAGCATGTAGCTGGATGCTTTTAGAAAATTTTAGATTTTAGATAAAGGTAAAATGAATGGAAAATTACTTGACAGCTTGAAGTGGGCAGGACTGTTGAGCTCCATACCTGAAATTGGCATTGGTCACTGGAGCCAAGGCAAAGCTGCAAAATGTACTTAGTTTCTACTAAAATTGACAAAAAAAGACAAGGAATGATACTATTAAAAACATCATATACACTCTTAATAGTGAAATAAGTGGTTTTAGTGTTTAGTCCCACTTGAAAAAAAGTGAATCTTTTCTTTTCCCTCTTGAGGTTTTGTGGGAGATCACACGTTTCTTCCTGTTGGCGATTGAGCTCAGTGTCGTAATCTTTGGACTGGCTTTTGGTAAACTTCACTTCCTTTTAAATATCATTTTACTCGTGTTTTATTAAATGTTAACAGTATCTCTCTGCTAATCTCTGTTTATATTTGTACAGAGGGTACAGAAAGTATTCAGACCCCCTTAAATTGTTCACTCTTTGTTATATTGCAGCCATTTGCTAAAATCATTTAAGTTCTTTTTTTTTCCTCATTAATGTACACACAGCACCCCATTTTGACAGAAAAACACAGAATTGTTGCAGATTTATTCAAAAATAAAAACATATGGCCATAAGTATTTAGACCCTTTGCTCAGTATTTAGCAGAAGCACCCTTTTGAGCTACCACCACCGGGTCTGGAGTGAATGAATAATGCTCTGTAAAGCGTCTTTGAGTGTCCAGAAAAGCGCTGTATAAAACTGATGCATTATTATTATTATTATAAAACTGATGCATTATTGCCCCATTTGTGTGTGTGAGCTCTTCAGGTTGTTCCTTTGCCCTCCTGATTCTCATTTGCTCTGACCTGCACTGTGAGCTGAAGCTCTTATATACACAGGTGTGTGGTGCACCTAATCCAGTCCAGTCAGTCTAATCAAACACAGAGGACTCCACTGAACGTCTCAAGGACGAGCAGAAGAAATGGACATACCTGAGTTAAATTTATGAGTGTCACAGCAAAGGGTCTGAATACTTATAGCCATGTGATATTTCAGTTTTTCTTTTTTAATAAATCTGCAAAAATGTCAACAATTCTGTGTTTTTCTGTCAATATGGAGTGCTGTTTGTACATTAATGAGGAAAAAAAAGAACATAAAGCTTAGCAACTTAGCAAATGGCTACAATATTAAAAAAAAAGTGAAAAATTTAAGGGGGTCTGAATACTTTCCGTACCCACTGTATATCCCTGTTCTTTTCTCAGGTCATCTGGAGAGTAAGTCGAGTATAAAGCGTGTTCTGGGCATCACTGCAGTTCTGGCTCTGGCCTATTCCATCACTCAGGTGAGACAGATGCTGTCAGTGTGTTTAGAATCTAAATTGCAATTTGACTGTACGCTATCAGTGTTTTACTAGCTGAATTGTTGTTGTTTTTTATAATAAAAAAAAGTATACATATTTTTAATTCCTATACTTTGGGTTTGCAAAACTGGAATTTGCCCATTGTTTATTTGTCCCACAATGTGGAACATTTAGTGCTGCAATGAAAAAGTAAAAAACAGGAGAATAAAAAAAAAAAACCAAAAAAACTCAAAACACGTACTGCTCCTACAGGTTTAACCCAGAGAAACTGAAGGATGGGTCAAATGCAGGTTTACCCCAGAGACACTGAAGGATGGTCAAATGCAGGTTTACCCCAGAGACACTGAAGGATGGTCAAATGTAGGTTTACCCCAGAGACACTGAAGGATGGTCAAATGCAGGTTTACCTCAGAGACACTGAAGGATGGTCAAATGTAGGTTTACCTCAGAGACACTGAAGGATGGTCAAATGTAGGTTTACCCCAGAGACACTGAAGGATGGTCAAATGCAGGTTTACCCCAGAGACACTGAAGGATGGTCAAATGCAGGTTTACCTCAGAGACACTGAAGGATGGTCAAATGTAGGTTTACCCCAGAGAAACTGAAGGATGGTCAAATGCAGGTTTACCCCAGAGAAACTGAAGGATGGTCAAATGTAGGTTTACCCCAGAGACACTGAAGGATGGTCAAATGTAGGTTTACCCCAGAGACACTGAAGGATGGTCAAATGTAGGTTTACCCCAGAGAAACTGAAGGATGGGTCAAATGCAGGTTTACCCCAGAGAAACTGAAGGATGGTCAAATGTAGGTTTACCCCAGAGACACTGAAGGATGGTCAAATGTAGGTTTACCCCAGAGAAACTGAAGGATGGTCAAATGTAGGTTTACCCCAGAGACACTGAAGGATGGTCAAATGTAGGTTTACCCCAGAGAAACTGAAGGATGGTCAAATGTAGGTTTACCCCAGAGAAACTGAAGGATGGGTCAAATGCAGGTTTAACCCAGAGAAACTGAAGGATGGGTCAAATGCAGGTTTACCCCAGAGACACTGAAGGATGGTCAAATGTAGGTTTACCCCAGAGAAACTGAAGGATGGTCAAATGTAGGTTTACCCCAGAGAAACTGAAGGATGGGTCAAATGCAGGTTTAACCCAGAGAAACTGAAGGATGGGTCAAATGCAGGTTTACCTCAGAGACACTGAAGGATGGTCAAATGTAGGTTTAACCCAGAGAAACTGAAGGATGGGTCAAATGTAGGTTTACCTCAGAGACACTGAAGGATGGTCAAATGTAGGTTTACCCCAGAGAAACTGAAGGATGGGTCAAATGCAGGTTTACCTCAGAGACACTGAAGGATGGTCAAATGTAGGTTTAACCCAGAGAAACTGAAGGATGGGTCAAATGTAGGTTTACCTCAGAGACACTGAAGGATGGTCAAATGCAGGTTTAACCCAGAGAAACTGAAGGATGGTCAAATGTAGGTTTACCCCAGAGACACTGAAGGATGGTCAAATGTAGGTTTAACCCAGAGAAACTGAAGGATGGGTCAAATGCAGGTTTACCTCAGAGACACTGAAGGATGGGTCAAATGCAGGTTTACCCCAGAGACACTGAAGGATGGTCAAATGCAGGTTTACCCCAGAGACACTGAAGTTTGATGGACTTGGACTGACAGGATAGAAGTGGACTGTCACCCATAGCATTCACCTCCAGTCAAAGCTCATAAGGCTTATACAGCGAATCTGGAGCTAAGTTCCACATTAGAAATAGGAATTTGTTTACTGATAAATTAGCAAAATAAACACCAGGATCTTGTAGAGCTGATAATATGAACATTTTAAGACCAAAATCACGAGGCTCACCACCGTAGTTACTGTGAAAATGTTTTTCAATCGTTTTTCAATGTAAAGTCAAATGGAATCCGTGTCGATGGAGCTGGAAGCACCCCCATGCTCACTTCCTGTTTGGTTAGCTATGTTCATTTGTAGTCTACAGTCTATGGGAGGGGTCTCCAGACTTTTTTCTCCTGTGAGCTACTTTCTATAAAACAAAAATGCTAGAGAGACACTAATTTTAGTGGTCGCCAGAAACTGAGGAAATACAAGGGCCATGGCAAGCTGTAGATGTGGAACAGTTAGATGCCTATTAAACATAAATCATTATCCAGTTATTGGTACACAAAATTATTCATTAAAAATATACATTTACAATGGAAATAGGCATTTAATCACTCAAATTTTAGTTATTCAGCATAATATGTATAATTCAGGAATCTCTGGGCGAGCTACTTGGAAGTGGGTGGAGAGCTACAGGTATCTTCCAAGCTACACGTTGGAGACCTCTAGTCTATGGTTTAACCTGGAGAAACTAGAGAAACGATAATAAAATTACCTTTAGCTTATCTTAACCTTAGTTTATTTGTGATTTGTGATCCCTGACTTGTAAATCCTTACACATTTGACTAGCGAGACTCGCCCTTTTTCCTCTTACCTTCAGGGTGCTCTGGAGATCCTGTACCCCGACAGCCATCTCTCTGCTGAGGACTTCAACATCTACGGACATGGAGGACGCCACTTCTGGTTGGCCAGCTCCTGCTTCTTCTTCCTGGTCAGTGACAAAATCTATAGCAAGAGACACAGGCCAATGTAGTCCAGACACATGGGTTATTAAAGTGAATATTTGGTCTTGTTTTAGGTTTACTCTTTAATAGTGATTCTGCCCAAAACTCCAATCAGAGAACGGATATCGCTGCCATGTGAGTTAACGAGTTTTTTTTTTTTTTTAAACAAATTGGCCATCCCGGCTCGTCAAAGCCTGATCCCGTCAGATCTCAGAAGCTCAGCAGGGCCGGGCCTGGTTAGTACTTGGATGGGAGACCACTGGGAATTCCAGGTGCCACAGGGGGGCGCCAGATTATTATTATTATTATTATTAAATTACTGTTATCATGATTTATTTTAAAATTATTTATTTGATTTATTTTGAGTTGGTAAAGCAAATTAGTTGTAGTTATCCAGGTAGAATCAAGGTTAATTTTGTTGAGAAATAATATTTCTTTGCATACTTTTTACTTATGACTGACTGGTGTTAATTAATAAAAAACTACATGTTATTGAATTGGGTTACTTAATACAATATAATTTTGATATTTAAATTAGCAAAAATCTACAGTGAAGCAAAAAAATATTTTGGATTATATGACAAGTAAGTGAAATAATTCATTCACCTATAGCGAATAAAAAAAATATATATATATAATGAAGTGATTTTTAGGGATGTTACGATATCAAATATCAGTGCTACCTCACAATTTTACAATTATTCACAATTACTCAACATTTTTTATTATTTATTTATTTATTTATTTAATTATTAAAATTATATTGTGACAAGAGTAATCACAATTATCATCCAACCAAATAATTTTTACTTCCTTCAGTTTTAAACTTGTGCATATGCATCAAATCTGTGAGAATGATTTCTGTTTAACTGTCTCCTCTTTCCAGCGAAGCGTAGTTTTTATGTGTACGCACTGATCTTGTCTCTACTGAACCTGGTCCAGGGGGTGGGCAGTGCTCTGCTGTGTGCGGGGGTCATCCAGGGACTCTGGTCTGAACTCTAGAATATTATTATTTTATTATAGTTTTAAATGCCATCTCTAATGATCGGTCTCTTCTGTCTGTGCAGCTGTGTGGACCTCACCACATTCCTGTACTTCTCAGCTTTTGCTCCTCTCATTTATGTCACTTTCCTCAAAGGATTTTTCGGGTGAGTCCAAAAACATCTTATATTAAATCTTTTCTTAAAGCAGACATATTCTGCAAAATCGACTTTTCAGAGCCTTTAACCACATTTAATAGTTCTTTCTCATTCACTGTCTGAACCTGTATTTGGAGTGATTCATGCATGTTTGAGCAATCTTTTTTATCACTTTTTTTTTTTTCAAGATTGCTGTTCAACCCCGGTTTTCACGCCCACCCCTGTGACCTACTGCACTTAGTTATTTTTTCCAGTTTTATTGTCTTAATCAGTGATGTGCGTAGGATTCGACAGCTTCATGTGGTAATTTTGGTACAAATGTTAAAAAATGCTCTGCTCTAGTGTGATGTGCAGGAGGGCACAGCGAGCAGCGCTTTGTTGTGATGTTTGCAGCTCTGTCAGCTCCCACTTGGGCACCGCCGATTTCTAAAGTGGAAGTCGGTTCTTTTTATCAAGTCCTTTTAGATCAATATTGCAATTTAAAATGTGCAAATTATAACCTAATTATCCAAGAATTCAGCTGCTGCATGAGGAAAGTCATCTGCAGAAAGATCTACACCTGATGAAAACAATGTTACATCCCTCAGTCTCTCACGCCCAGCTCATTCCTGTGCTTTAGTATGTTTTGTGTTTATTTTCACACAAGACATCCAGAAGTTAGGAATGCACTGATGATCCGCTTTTTTTCTGAGCACTCGCCAATACCGGACATATTAGATTATATGAATTTATTTCAGTTCACACTATTTTGATAGTATAGCCTGCTTTTTATCATGGAATACTTATTTAAGAGGCTGTTTTACATTTTTGTTGAAACCACTGTTGTTAAATAAATACAATTACAATATAATATATTAGGAGAGCACCTGGCTTTAATATTTACCAATATGTCTTTGCCGAGTGCACTCCGGAGCCAAATTTTAGCATCATATCGCTAGCAGAAATGAAAGAAGGGGTGTTTTTACTGATGTGGGGTATTAACTGCACAACTACAAAGCACCCGCATTTGTTACGATGTGTATAGTTTTGTGTGATGCTTTTGTATATTATGGAGAATGTCGTGTGGCAGCATTGGTGATGTAGGCGGAGTATTGGGCAGAGCATTGGACAGGATTTTCCAGTTAAGTGGGAAGGGGGGGTTGAATAGGGCCCCGGACAGATAGCTACATTACTCAAATATGCATGCATGACATCTAAACCCTCTTCAGGCATGTTTTTGATGATGGAACATGGTCGAAACCCTACTTTAAACTCTTCCTTCCTGTTTTGTTCCTCAGCTCTGAGCCGAAGATTCTGTTCTCATATAAGTCCCAGATGGATGAACCAGAGGAGAGTGATGTGCACCTCCCACCCACTGTGGGCTCGCACTTCCACAGACGCGATATTGTAGACCAGGGCCTATACTACTCCTCCACCCAGATCGATGCCTCGTCTCTGGGCAGAGCGCAGGTGGCAGGGGCCTATCTTGATGACGTGGCGTCCGGACCGTTTGGCACCAGCATGGAAGACCGGTGGAGACCAATCAATGCATGAAAACAGGAGAGAGGAACAGAAATATTGGGAAATGGATATGGGATTTGACATTATGGTTTTATTGAGAATACAACTGGACATTGTAGAAGGTTGCTGCATAAAAACAAGGAAGATGAGGACTCAAATATATGGGAAAAAAAACATCTGAATAGATTTGATCACCAGAAAAGCCACCACAAATGGACTCTGGAAAAGTTGGCAAAGATAGAGAAGCTTTGAGTTATAGTAAGGAATTGGAATGTTTTCATCGATGAATGGAGCTGGACATAACTAAAGGGTAGAGGGTTGCTGCATAAAAACAAGAGGTAGCAAGGAACATAAATAATATGAAATTGTGAGAGGGTTTTGTTCAGACTGACAGACAAGCCACAACAACTGGACCACACTGTAGTTTGTTTGTAGAAAAGTTGCTTTAAAAGTTGTTTCTGAACAATATTGTGAATTGCTGTAGGCTCCTCAACGCCTAAAAACAACCAAAAGAAACTTTGAAATATTTTGAAAAATGTTTAATTTAAATTCCATGGAAGGATTTGAATGTTGAAAATGTTGTTTTACAGACAAGAGAAACTCTTTCTTCAGAGACATGGAAGAAGAGGTCAAATGCAGTATTAATTCAGAGACACTGCAGGATGCTGAAATGCAGAAATGCTGAGGTCACGTTTCCGTACAGAAACAATAAAGTGTACCCTAAGAGTTCAGGAAATAATTAGGACATGTAAAGAGTTATTGGTGACCTCTCACTTAAAATTTTGTGAAAAAGATTTGGGATTTGAAACTGCGGTTTTATTGAGAATGCAGCTGACCCCAAAACAAAAATTGGGGATTAGATTTTGAAATGATAAAGAAGATGGCAACAACTTGACCATAAAAAGTTGGAACATTTCTAAACAGTATAAAGGCTTGCTGAAGACCTATTAACACCTAAAAACAAGAGAAACTTTTAAATATTATGATAAAGATTTGTGATTTGGAATTGTGTGTTCATCGAGAATACGACGACACTCAAACTACACAAACTACTACAAAATAGTTTAGGGGTGTGATGCTAACTGTAGGCCGTGCTCTGTCTGAAGCTATTACCCAAGTTAGACTTCAATTTGAGCTTTTTTTTTTTTTTAATACAAATTTACCATAAAGAACTGACTTAACAGTTTTTACTTAGTCGCTCTCACCTTTTTGTTGAAAATCAAACTCCTAAACAGGACCATGAACACTTGCATTGATCACAGGCTCTTAAAAATGTGTTTTAAATTTATTTTGGATTTTTTTTTCTTGAGTCTTAAACTATGTGTGCATTGTGTCTCCATGGTAACTACTGAGCATTCAGTCATAGCTATACGTGTAGAACCCCCAGTGGATTGTTGAAGAACCAATGTTCAAAACTGAGAAATAGGCTGAAAATATTTTGGTGACAAAAAAAGTGATTGGATGCAGCTTTGATTGAGGAGATGACAAAGTAGCAACAGCAACTGGACCTTTAAAGTGTTGGAACATTTCTAAACCGTATTAAAGATTCAACTGGAAGTAAAACAGGTCTAAACTAACAGGACTCAGGTCTAAATTGGGGTCTAAACCAGGCCTAACCCAGGACTATCGCCTACATTCGGGATTGTGGGAGTCCAAGTCTAAACCATCTGCATGACAATATCTGTAGGACAAAATCAAGCCTTAATCATGTCCTAACTAGAGGCAGAAACCAGCTCGAAAGCAGCAATGAACAAGGTCCAAAAGGACTTTCTTCCCTATTGCAATGTTTGGGACTAAACCAGAATGTAAATATGTGTAAATCATATCCAAACCAGGTCTATATCAGGACTTTTTTCTTCCTTTTTCTGATGCTGTATCAACAAAAAATGTTGAGAAAATGAGCCATAACAACTAGACCCTGTAGAAGCCAAAAAAACTATTGTGACCTATCTGTGTGCTTTGTAAAAAAAAAAAAAAAAATGCAGTGGGAGAGAAAAGGACCAACTTTTGAACATTTTGATTCTGTTTGAGGTTTTGGAAGAGTTGAAAAATCTTATTTATTTTTTTAAACAAAAAAATGACAATGGTCAGTGCTTAAAACTGAAAGGGGTTAATATTTGGGATGAATCAGCAGAAGTTCTAAAAGGTCTGTACACCCTACTTGATGTAATTGCAAAGGATCATGTAATTGCTTTGCCTGGAATATTCCACACTATGGAGTACACATTTGATTTTTGTTTTAACACTAGAACTGTTGTTAACAAAAGTTAGGACAATTTTAAAACAATTTAAGGGCCTTTAAATGACTGGTTTAGGGATGAACAATCCAGCTTTTTACTAATATTGATGCTTTGGCTTTAAAGGTGCACTATGCAACTTCTGGTATGAGATCTTGCTTTGCTTCAAATGTTCTTACATAGCATCCAATTTTACCTGAAAAAACCTACTTCCTTATAAGCACCCATGACTCATGGATCTGACCATAACTTAGCCTGGTGGCGCTACCTTCTAGTCTCCACAGAAACATAGCTATACCACCAGAAATGTTTACATTGCGCACCTTTAAGTATTGGTGACACTAATGTTGAGATGCAAAATGGCACTTACTTTAAAACAGTTCGCTTATTGCACAATAGATACAATTGTGTGTTATTTATCCTTCAAACAGTTTTGTATAAATGAAAGTTCAAATATGGGACCAACACCCAATCCAGCTCTTTTTCAGGATCTTCAATATTTGATACCAGTATTGGTATCGGTACACACAATGAACAGATTTTGCATTCCTGGATGAAAAAATATATTTAAAAAAAGACTATCTTTTAGTGGTCTGGATTTTTTGTCTGGACTTAGTCTGGATTTTAATAATATTCATGATTTGAAATTTGCCTTGCACTCAATTACAGACATGACTACAAGATGTTTGTTATTATGCTAATTTATTTCAATCTTTCAAACTATTTTTCTGTGATGTCATATGTGTGCAAATCTCTTTCACTTTATACAAATCCTACATTCTGCATGATACGATATTGGTATGGCACAATTGTTAACTTTAGTAACTTTTTAGCCTGCTGCACATAAGTTTGATCAAAACTATACCAGGTCCAAACCAGGAGAGTCTAATATAAACCAGTCTAAAGAAATGTGATTCATTGAATGATGTTCTACTAACTAATGCCCATAACAGGAGGGGACAGCGAGGTATTGCACCCCATAAAAGCACAATGCTCGGCTGACAGGGCAGCGACAAATAGTCACATTTTTATATATTTTCTACCTTTCAAGGCACTCAAAGCTAGTGATGGGCAAAATGAACAGAGGCTTCGAAGCGTGAGTCGAGGAATCAGTGCAGCTACAAAACGAAGTGTGGTTCGGTGACGTCAGTGATGACGCTTGAACCGAACTGAAGCACTGCACCATGTGACGGTGCCAAAACATCAATGTTATTCAGTACTTCACTTGTTACGTTCATCCCGAATGCATTATAACGCACAGAAGCCATAGGGCTATCCTGGCCACAAAATTGTATTTATCAGCATGACTAAAATCATGTAATTTTACACTCAACAAAAATATAAACGCAACACTTTTGTTTTTGCTCCCATTTGTCATGAGATGGACTCAAAGATCTAAAATTCATTCCAGATACACAATATTACCATTTCTCTCAAACATTGTTCACAAATCTGTCTAAATGTGTGATAGTGAGCACTTTTGCTTTGCTGAGATAATCCATCCCACCTCACAGGTGTGCCACATCAAGATGCTCATCAGACACCATGATTAGTGCATAGGTGTACCTTAGACTGCCCACAATAAAAGGCCACCCTGAAATGTGCAGTTGTTGCTTTATTGGGGGTCTGGGGACTCAGAACCAGTCAGTATCTGGTGTGACCACCATTTGCCTCATGCAGTGCAACACATCTTCTTCGCATAGAGTTTATCAGATTGTCAATTGTGACCTGTGGAATGTTGGTCCACTCCTCTTCAATGGCTGTGCGAAGTTGCTGGATATTAGTGGGAACTGGTACGCGCTGTCGTATCGCCCGGTCAAGCACATCCCAAACATGCTCAATGGGTGACATGTCCGGTGAGTATGCTGGCCATGCAAGAACTGGGACATTTTCAGCTTCCAAGAATTGTGTACAGATCCTTGCAACATGGGGCCGTGCATTATCTTGCTGAAACATGAGGTGATGTTCATGGATGTATGGCACAACAATGGGCCTCAGGATCTCATCACGATATCTCTGTGCATTCAAAATGCCATCAATAAAATGCACCTGTGTTCTTCGTCCATAACAGATGCCTGCCCATACCATAACCCCACCACCACCATGGGCCACTCGATCCACAACACTGACATCAGCAAAGCGCTCACCCACACGACGCCACACACGCTGTCTGCCATCTGCCCTGAACAATGTAAACCGAGATTCATCCGTGAAGAGAACACCTCTCCAACATGCCAGACGCCATCGAATGTGGGCATTTGCCCACTCAAGTCTGTTACGGCGACGATCTGGAGTCAGGTTAAGACCCCGATGAGGATGACGAGCATGCAGTTGAGCTTCCCTGAGACGGTTTCTGACAGTTTGTGCAGAAACTCTTTGGTTATGCAAACCAATTGTTTCAGCAGCTGTCTGAGTAGCTGGTCTCAGACGATCTTGGAGGTGAACCTGCTGGATGTGGAGGTCCTGGGCTGGTGTGGTTACATGTGGTCTGCGGTTGTGAGGCCGGTTGGATGTACTGCCATATTCTCTGAAATGCCTTTAGAGACGGCTTATGGTGGAGAAATGAACATTCAATGCCCGAGCAACAGATCTGGTTGACATTCCTGCTGTCAGCATGCCAATTGCACGCTCCCTCAATGCTTGCGCCATCTGTGGCATTTTGCTGTGAGACAAAACTGCACATTTCAGAGTGGCCTTTTATTGTGGGCAGTCTAAGGTTCACCTGTGCACTAATCATGGTGTCTGATGAGCATCTTGATGTGGCACACCTGTGAGGTGGGATGGATTATCTCAGCAAAGCAAAAGTGCTCACTATCACACATTTAGACAGATTTGTGAACAATGTTTGAGAGAAATGGTAATATTGTGTATCTGGAATGAATTTTAGATCTTTGAGTCCATCTCATGACAAATGGGAGCAAAAACAAAAGTGTTGCGTTTATATTTTGTTGAGTGTAGCATGAGAAGCCTCCACACAGTGTAGTTTTAACAAGTTTTTACTTCTAAAGGTAGTATTGCATACATGGTCAGAGAATGCTCCTTATGCGCTGAAAAGCATTTTGCGGCCGTAAAAAGATGACAACGGTTATAACTTTAGCATAGAACGAGATAGAACCAAGATTCCAAATGTATTTTGTACAGGTCCCAAAGCCCAATTGCACAGCTAAAATGGCATTGACATCTTTTGTAGTTTTTCCACAACTTCACTTGTTATGTTCAGCCAGAATGCATTATAACGCATAGAAGTCATAGGGCTATCCTTAACTACAACAGCCTGACACTCATCACAAACACCCATTAAGAACATCACTGAAAGACGCACGCAATCGGGCAAGTCGCCATGTATCGGGCACATAGGCCGTATGATCGGGCAGCACTGACACAAGGCCATCCAGGCAGTTTCTAGTAGCCTACCACAAAACATAAATTCAAGACCCAGCAAACGTCAATCAACAATTCATCAGCTTAGTAGGTCTTATTGACTTACTGTCAGAAGAGTTGCAGACAACGAATAGGCATACTGCTGAAACATCTGAGTACTCTATCCTTCCATTCGTTCGCGCATTTGCGTGTCAAGTCTTTCTCGAATACAAGCTGCAAGAACCTGGCGTTTCTCTCTTGTAGAATTGTGAAGTTTCATGTTGATGGAATCCACGGTCTTTAGCGACAGCCTGATTCCAGTTACTACAGCCACACTTGGAAAGCCATCCAATGATCCAGATTTTCTTGTGCTCCTGAACTGGTCTAAGCCATTTTCGTGAATGTAGTTTTTGGCGAAAAAGCAAACTGATTCCAATGACACACTGTCTAGTCGCCTATTTTCGATCATTCAAACTATTTGACGTGTCTACGTGCAGCAGCTCAACAGACGCTGAAATCAAATGTAAAAAGTTTACTCAGCGACCAATGAGCATTGACAACCAAAATTATACGATCTCCCCGTTTTGTTTTATTGAAGTTACAGTTTGCACATATAATATAATTTTTTATATATATATTAAAATATTATACAATAATAATTAAAAAATAGTAATAATAACTAAAAGATTTTTTTCGGCAGGTGCTGGGCAAGTAGGGCGTGGGGACCTGTACAAAATACATTTGGAATCTTGGTTAAAAATTACACTGTGTGCAGACTTCTCATTCTTATTCTATCTGATTCTAATCACAAGAGTTGCCCCAATGGGCTTCACAGGGAATAAACATGGAAACATAATCTGACATAGATATGGAGTGAGTAGCTGTCAGAACTATTCGTATGCGTAGGAATGAAATCCGTGCGTATTTGGGAAATCCGTGTGTAAAATAAATATGCGTAAAATAAATATTCGTAAACTCTCGAATGAGTCCAGTCGTGCATAAAATGTGTTCTGTGTATTTCATCCATCAGAATACGAATTGAAAGGTTACGATATCAAGAATTACAATCACGAAATGAAAAGTTACGGTTACGAATTCACACATAGGACTTTAATGTCAAAAATACGTCATCACTTCCCAGGCCTTTTCGATCGAGCAGAAGAAACGTCGATGAAACCAAGACTGCACATGCGCTGAACTTCCCGGCACTATCTCCGCGCCAAGCGAGGAAACCAAGGCGCTGAACTCCCAGGCACTATTCGTGCCAAGCTGGCCGACCAGCAAAGTCAGGTAAGCTTAAGGTCTAAACATTTTTACATTGTTCTGACATAACTTTACTTGCAAAACACTATAACGCTGATACTGAAACTTCTCTTGGACTTTGTTGGTGCAAACTCCGCAAAACTAGTGGCGATAAATGATCTCAGACTGCAGAAAAGTATGTAACAGTCTTTAGTAATTTGCTTTTGATTCATATTTTATATAATAATACAGATTTTTCCACAGCCTCAGATCGTTTATCGTCACTAGTTTTGTGGAGTTTGCTGCCGTCTGCTGATAATTGCCGCAGAAATAATAATCATTTTAAAAATATATGCGCACAAATGAAAATTGTCATAGCACAAAATATACATATGCAAACAATACATATGATTTTATTTCAAAGCAGTTTGCATTTCTCTGATTTTTTCTAAGAATAGGCAAACATATTACTGTACCTACTATCAGTGCCTGTTCAGTGGCCACCCTGTTTGTAGTCTTTGTTTATATTTTAGGGAAATCACTTAATTGATATATTTGTGCTTGATCCAGTTAATGACATACTAGGCACGGCTCAAAACCTGGTTAGCTTGTTGAGCAGCGTAGGTGCAAGGCAAGAGTCTTCACAGACAAGGCAAGGGAATGGACAGCCCCCTGCTGAGGGACAGAGGCAGACCGAAGGCCAGAGCCATACTCAGGCACATACTGTGCCCTGTCGTGTGTCTGTACAACAAGAAATGGCAAGGTATGTCCCTTGGGTTAGGGTCAGAGGTGGACAAACTGGATTGAACAGCCGTGCCTTGTTTTCTTTCTGCCTGCGCTCTCTATGCCAAAGAGTTTATAAGAACTTATAAGACCATTACTTTCTGAATCCGGAATGTCCACCTCTGGTTAGGGTGATCAAGTGATCTCAAACATTGAGCAGTAACATATAACACTTTTATGACTAGTATTGTATAGTGTATCACATGGGCCAGTCAAACCAGATCTCAACCAGTCAAATCAATTAAGTTTGTATTTTGCTTATGAATAAACAAATATTTTGTATTTTCAGATCTTTTCCTGGACTTTTCCACAGGGAGGCCAGAGGAAAGAAATGTTTCACACCATATCCTCGACCACAGAAGACTTTTACAGTCAACTTTTACTTGCTCGAGGAGCAGCGCTCAAGGACACCTAAAGGTGATGAGGAGCTGCAGCTCATGCTGGCTGGTCCGGTCTGTAATGCCGGCTGAAAACGCCACACATTCAGAGGTATCTCTAGTGTTTTGTTACTTTTGTTGCTACTGTTGTTATTACCTCCACCAAGGAAGTTAAGTTTTCACCAGAGTTTGTTTGTGTGCAACATAACTCAAAGTACTGCATGGATTTGGATGAAATTTTTGGACATCGTGGGTATTAGGACAAGGAACAGATGATTCAATTTTGGTGGGGATCCTGAAAACCGTCTGAAATTTGTATTGCCCTACATTGCCTCAGTGGAGGTCTGCTTTTCTAGTTGTAGTTGTATTTAAACTGTACACTTTGCTCAGAACTTAACAGTTGTATGATGAAATGTGTAAATCCAAAACTTGTATCCTCATGGAGAAATGTGTTATGAAAAGTATCTCTGGGGGCTGAATGTTGCATAAATCCACAGGTATGCTTCTCGACACTCACTATATCTGTGGGCTGTATGCATTCATATGTTACGGCTGATTAGGATACAATTGTGACCTAGCGGGTATCTTACTGTTTATTCTTATGGTACAGGGCAGAATTCAGATAATTATTCTTTTTCTGTATTTAATGAAGTCTGGTGTGAATAAATCAACAGCCCTGTTGTTAGAGGTCACCAAGTGCTGTCAGTAGGAAAAACAACTAGAAAGTTTGATCCAGCTATGATTGATTCACACCATATTTGTTCCTTTAATGTCAGTGTACCTTGAGTGGTACCCTCTAACCCATTTACCATAATAACAGTAGCTGTTTTGCCATGACCCAGAAGGGTACAGTGGGCAACAAATTAAAGCAGCTTACTGGGAATGGAAAATACACACTCTTCATAGCACCCTTACAGGAACAGATTGATACTACACCAGCCAATGCCAAAGAATTTCAAAATATGCACAAATCTCCATGTGCCAATTGCAGAGTAATGATTCCTTTACAGGCTCTGCCGAGCCACATCAAAAACTGCAACGACGCCATAGATCTCTACAGTTCTTCAGAGGCTGTATGCCAAGTCTCTGGCCTTTCAAGCCTTGTGCATTATTAGTTGTAATGAATGTAGACCCTATTGAATAATTTTATGTGTTTTCCCATACCTAGGAAAGGAACACTTCTCACTATGACCAGGCCAGAGTCCAGAATGTCAGCCAGAAATAGTAAGATTTCTGTTTATTTGTGTACTGAAATTGTAAAATTAAATTGTAAATGTAATTCTGTGCTATGATAAATACAAAACAAGTATACATCACGTATCATGCAAATGCTTTTATGATTTATTTATTATTTTTAGACTGCAGAATGTCCTGTATTCAGAGAAGCTTTCAGCATTACACATCACTGAGGCCCACGCATCAGAATGTGGATTAAGGTACTTGAACAGAAAATAGTGAAATGTGTTAAAATGCCTTTGGTTGTGTTAACAGCTGTTTTTAAATGTCAGCTACATTTGTTTATTTTACAACATTTGTGTTTTGTAGAACAGCAGCACACAAAGGAAAAAGCAGCACCTCAGGAGATTCAGAGAATTCCTTTAACAGGTGAAGCCCCAGTTACTCTAAGGCAGGCATGTCCAAACTATAGCCCGGGGGCCAAATGTGGCCCTCAGACCAATTGTTTTGGCCCTCAGGCTTCCAGGTGAATTGGCCCATAGTACTGCAAGTAGTACTTTTTACTGCATGTTTTTGAGATCCACCTTGATCAAGCAAATGTAGTGTGTCCTTTTGAGGGTCTAAGCATGAACAAAAGTCTGGAGGATCATTCAGACCTGTTATAAATGCCCAGATTTGAATTACTCACTGATTTGACCCTCAGTCTATGACCCTTGATCGGCCCTCACGCTGGTCTGTGTTTTAATATGTGGCCCCTGATTTAGAAAGTTTGGACACCTCTGCTCTAAGGGGTCGTTTAAATGACAACAGTAACTGGTGGAAAATGCAAAACATTTTGCCAGATGTCCATGTCAATGGCGGCAATGGCGTTTTGAGGGGTTGAAAACGCAAAAATGTCACCATCACTTCAGGAAAAAAACACGCAAACTCCTTTCAGTTTGGATGCGATCTGTGCTGCTCCGTCTGACTGAAGGCGCAGACAGGATGCAGCAGCCGCCGCGTTTGGAGCCATTGCCAACTGTCTTACGAAGTTCGCTCTCTCCGTGAACAGCAGTATCCTAGCGGCATGGGACATGCATATTTGTTCTTGCTAACAAGTCATCGTCAACTATTGACAAAAGTAGCGCGAAGCGCCTCCTCTCCCTAAAACACACTCCTGACATCAAACTGTATCCAAGCCCCCAGGCCGAAGGCATGGGCCATATTTATGGCCCCTGCCATAATGAATTTATGGCCCATGCTAAAATGAATGGAAATCAATGGGGGGTCAATGGCGGACCCCGACGAGATGGTGAATGACGGGCATTCACCAATGACCCCACGGTGACGTGGGGAATCTCGAGAGCTTTCCAAAAATGTATAATATGTCTTTCCTATGTAAAAGGATATATTGTTTTTGCTAAAATTATTATTAGGCCCGAGCCCCTACAGGGCGTAGGGCCTAATAATTGCTTTCGCAATAGGCCCTTACGATGATGCCTGGGCATCATCGTTGTCAACTGTCTTACGAAGTTCAGCGCATCATCGTTGTCAATACGCCCGTACTTTGAATTATTGTATATAGAATTAAGTTAGAATTTGTCAAACCTAGTTAAAGATGAATTGTTGGTGCAGTTTGGAAGTTTGACATTCCTAGGTGAGACGGTTGTCGAGTTAGAGCGCGGAAAAGAAATTGTCCACAGATGGACAGACGGACGGATAATCAATAGGGAAATCTGGCTCTTGCAGTAGGAGTATGAGTATGACATCATCACATTCTAGAATCGGAATTCCACCAATCAGATTGCAGCAACAGAACTTAAAGACACTACAAAGCTTTAATGTGTCAAAGCTCAAAGAAGCAGAGAATGTGGGTTGTTCTCGCTTTCAGCAGCAGAACATTTGAGAAGAGAGTTCAGATCTACGGCACGTAACATAAAAGGACAGAGATGGAAGATAAAAAGACAGAGATGGAAACGATCACAGTTAGCAAGAGCGACGGGCAGGTTTTCGCAAAGGGTTGGGCCGTGACCTTGACCTTTGACCCTGTGACCTTGAAATCAATAGGGAACATCCTTGACAGACATGTCTCTGTGCAAAGATATCCATTTTCAAATACAAAACCAAACATGAACACTGTGTTCGAGGAATTGAGGAGGGAGCAGAAGTTGTGCGATGCTTTGCTCAACGTGGCCGGCGTGCAATTCCCAGCACACAAACTGGTTCTGTGTAGCTGCAGCACATACTTTAAAAGCCTCTTCACTAACTGGTCCAGCCCTGACTGCCAGGTGTTTGAGATCTCCATTGTGTCAGCTGATATCATGAAGATTATCCTGGACTACTGCTACACCGGGGTGGTGCACATCACCCAGGAAAACCTCCAGGAGCTCTTTATAGCTGCTGACTACTTAGATGTGAGCGGCATTACCGAAGTCTGCTGTCAGGTCATGAAGGAGCAAATGTCCCCCAGTAACTGCCTCACTGTATGGGGTATCTCAAACAAGTACTACTACCCCCAGCTGAGGAAACAAGCCTTCTTATACATCCTGAAGCATTTCGAAGAGGTGGTGACCAGTTCTGAACAGTTCTTCCAGCTCTCCAGGGAAGACCTGTGTTCAGTCATTGATGATGATCGGCTGAACGTGAAGGAGGAGACCACCGTGTTAGTGGCAGTCATCAGATGGATTTTACATGCTCCTGAGGAAAGGAACCACTACTTGGCCGACCTCCTACTAAAAGTCCGTCTGGGTGTGATCCATTTCGATTACTTCACTCAGTGCATGATTAGATATAAACTGTTCCGCTACAGTCATAACTGGAAGATTGTGGAGGAGAAGATCATAAAGGTGATGTTGGATGAAAGAGCTAGGAGGTACAATGCCTCCCTGCCCCCCACTCGTCTAGCCACTCCAAGGCTGCCCAGTGCGGTGCTTATGGTTATTGGTGGCTACAGCCGAAACAGAAGAACCAACAGAATTGAAGTCTATGACAACCGCACCGATCGCTGGGTGGGTGTGGCTAATGATGACTGGACTCCAAGAGCCCATCACGGCACAGTGTTCCTTAATGGATCTGTGTACGTGATTGGAGGGTTTGACGGCAATCACCACCTCAACACTACCTGCAAGTACGACCTGGCAATTCACACGTGGCAAGAATTAGCACCCATGCATTCACGTAGGAGCTACATTAGTGTGACTTTGCTGGATGGTTTGATCTACGCGATAGGCGGGTGGGATGGACTGGACAGTCTGAAGACAGCCGAAAGGTACTTGCCAGTGACCAATCAGTGGACCATGATTTCACCTATGAACGAACAGAGGAGCGATGCCAGCAGCACAGTGTACAATGGAAAGATCTACATTTGTGGAGGTTTTAATGGTGAACATCACCTGGCATCAGCTGAGACTTACAACCCACTAACCGAACAGTGGACCATGATAGCAGATATGTCCACCATGCGCTCTGGGGTCAGTGTCATCGCCTATGCCAATGAAATCTACGCTGTTGGTGGGTTTAATGGGGATTCCCGTTTGAACACTGTTGAAGCCTATAACCCCGCAACCAACACGTGGCGCCCCCTACCCAACATGTGGACCAGGCGCAGCAACTTTGGCATCGAGGTTGTTGACAATCAGCTATATGTTGTAGGCGGGTACAATCGGGGCAACATTCATTGTGCTTGTGAATGTTTTGATGCAAGGACCGGAGTTTGGACTCGGGTGCGGGACATGGAGATCCCTCGTTCTGACCTGAGCTGCTGTGTGGTGTTTGACCTTCCCAACATGGCCGACTTTGCCCCGCCCCGCCCTCCTCCTCATGACGATTCCACTGAGGAGTAGATGCGCACTCATTTAAATAAAAGCATCTATTAACTGCAAAAAAGTGTTCAGTTTTGTTGTTGTCGATTGTTTTTTATACACTAGTGACAGTAGCTCATTTGATATAGTGCTCGTCCTCTAATTTGAAGGTTGCCGGTTTGAATCCCGCTCTCAACATACACATCATTGGGAGTGTGATCAGATCCTCTGGCCCACAGGTTGGTGGTTCGATTCCAGCTCCCAAAGAAGAATGCTGTTGTTGTGTCCTTTGGCGTGGTTCCCTGATGTAAAAGTGCTTTAAATTAGGGCTGCAACAACTAATCGATTAAAATCGACTATTAAAATAGTTGGCAACTAATTTAGTAATCGATTAGTTGACTAGTTCACGTGACAAAGTCCAATCGGGGGAAAAAAGAGGACACTTGAGAAATGGCGTCTCCCCTTTAAAATCAGTAGGACTCTGGTGAGATTTCACAAACATATTGGCAACCTTTTTTTGACATGAAAAGTAGTTGGGTTGCATTACTGGTACAAGTTAATAGGAACGTTTTAATCACAACGTATTGTTTGACACTATACAAGTTAAACCGAAGTTGCTTGGTGTTAGCTAGTTAGCACATATTAGCCGCGATTGCATTGGAACAATGTGTTTCTAAGCCATTAACTAGTCCAGTTAACCTCTTAAACCCCACAGCCACCACATTTGGGGACTAGCGCCTCTTTTGTAAATTCATACATCTGTATTTACAACATACTGAGTGCTACACTGTCATGTTATACACCGTTGGAATCAGCAGAAACACGGCTAACAATTTATCCACTTCATTTTCACCACAGCACTTCACATCTCAAACTGAAGCCCTCTATATCCCCACATATAAAAATACAACTGTCTGACACTCTTACAACTTTTGCCTCAAAGCAAACACGACCCTTCACCCTTCCCCCATAAGTTATATATCGCCTGAAAGCTGCTTCCGTGGTATCAGCCTCTGTAGCTCAAACCTTCACCAAGCTAGCAGCCAAGAAACACAGAAAAAAGTAGCTGTCAATCAAGCCAAATCAAATAAATCAAGTCTTACCTTTGCCTTCTTCCCATCTGAAATAAATCCCATCTGCATAAAAGTCCTTTCTGTGAGTAATCCAACACTCTCTACTCTACTACCATTGCACTCCTGCCTGCTTGCTGTTCTTCCAACTTGAGCTCACAATTTAATTCCTGCCAGGAGACCTCCTGGGTGCCACCAGAAAATGAAGATGGCAGCAACAGGTAACAGAGGTGCCCTTCTGGCTTTCCAGATCTATGTGGTATTGCTTTTTCTTTTAAAAGGCATAGTGCCTGACATTTCATATGAAGAGACAACAACTGGGTGTGATCTGGCCTTCACACAATCTGGTACCAAACATTTTGGGCATGGGGCACATATTCTCGCCGACTTTGTAAGACCTGGCTGCTTAAATAAACATCTTAGAGGAGTGCCCAAACTTCAACAAAGCGATGCGCTTGTCTCAATAATCTGTCTTTTACTATCTGAAGATATCCACCAGTGCCCAGGGCCATTTCATCCTGCAATGGGTGAAAGTTTCCAAACTACTACAAAAAGTAGTGTGACATTACCTGGAAGTAATGTCAATAAAGGAAACCGGAAATTGCTCAATCCTGCGATAATAAAACATCGGAAATGGAATGTGTTTCAGACACTTAATCACTCCAAGTTAATATGGGACCCAAAATCTAAACCAAAAGGGATCCTATTTGGACATTTAAAGATACGCAGTTTCAAGTCAAAATGTGATCAGGTCCACCACCTTCTCACTAGCTCTAATGTAGACTTTCTCTGCCTCTCTGAAACTTGGCTTCATGAATCCTCTGCTCCTGCAGTGTTAGCTGTACCTGGGTACAAACTGTTTCACAAAGATAGACCGGGTTCTAAGGGTGGGGGTGTTCTGGGGGTGTTTATGCGAAGGACACTTTTACTTGTAATGAATTGCATATTGTAAATGAAAATGAACTGGAATTGGAGTTTCTAAGCCTAAATGTAACTTTGTCAGTGCAAATGGCTTTTACTATTGTTATTTCTAGACCTCCGTCAGCCAATGTGGATTTTTATGAGAAGTTGGAAAGATTTTTAAAACAATAAAATTTTGCCAAAGAGGTGATCATTATGGGTGATCTAAATATAAATTGGCAGGCCAACCAAGTCAGGAAAAAATTAAAAAGGGTGATGGATAAAAAGGATATGAGTCAGATTATAAATGGTCCTACAAGAATCACAAATTCCACCAGCACACAGATCGACTTAGCCTTTACCAACAGGCCAGAAAGAATCTATAAATCTTTCAACATGTTGACTGGAATATCTGATCATAATTTTATAATGGTGAATAGAAAATTAAATAACAAGCAATTTAAACCTTTGGCTGCTACAGCAATGTGTAGAATCCCAAAGCATGAACAGCAAAATTTCATAAATGAAATACAACAAATGAATTGGGATGAGTTGCTTCATGGAACTGATTTAGACCAGGACTGTTCACAATTTTCAAACAAAATACAGCAAATTATTACAAAATTTACGAGAAAAATCAAACTAAAAAGCAAGAAGAACAGTCTTCCTTGGCTTAGTGAATCAATACTAAAATTAACAAGAGCTCCGCCAGCGGGGCAAAATACGCCCGTACTTTGAATTATTGTATATAGAATTAAGTTAGAAGTTGTCAAACCTAGTTAAA